>JANHFO010004932.1:6922-21834 GCA_032468095.1 Pareas carinatus
TTATTTATTTATTTATTTATTTATTTATTTATTTATTTATTTATTTATTTATTTATTTATTTATTTATTTATTTACTCAAACAGTTTGAATTTACTACTCAATCATCCAGTACTATGAGGAATATTTCTGAGAGGCTAAAGAAAATTATTTTGTCAAAATACATTTGGTAACTTTAACATTGTGATATTATGCTGAATTTATGAATACCCTGGGGCTTGCTTTTTAAAATTAATGTTGTTTATGCAATTCATAATTTACCAGAAAGTGCTATCAAGTAGTGACTTCATTACTATTTGTTGCCTGTAACATTTGAGGTTATGTTCCCACCATGCAGATGAGAAGAAAGATTGTACAATATTCCTGATTGCCTGAAAGAGCTTGCATGCAAGGACCTGGAATGATGATGCGGTGTGGCTGATTTGGTGTGGCTGATTTATTGTGGCCAGCAGGGAGCAACCTTCTCGGTGTGGCCGTTTCGATGCAAGCAATTTCTACGCGAGCATCTTGCCTCTTGAACAAGTGGCTGCAGGCACCTGATGGAGAGCCAGTGGGCTGTTAAGAGGGTGAAGGAGGGAGGTTGACTCCACCTCAAAGGCCGTACTGTTAGTGTGGCTGCTGCAGCCGCACTCCCTGCCTCCCACTTTCTGTCATCTCCTACACGTGCGCACACACACCCCACAAGTAAAACTTTTCCAGAGGGTAGGATCAGCTCCCAGAGGTTATTGTCTGGAGGAAGCTCATATATGTCCGGCACAGGGCTGGTGCGTGTCAAAAGGGAGCTGGGGAAACCTTATATCCACACCCCCAAAGAAAAACACATACACACACAGAAGTTATTGTGTGGAAGCTCGTACGTGTCCGTCACGCAAACTCCCCACAAGTAAAACTTTTCCAGACAGTGGGATCAGCTTCCCATCGTATGTCCTTCCCCTGCTGTGACACAGACACAGACACACAGACACAGACACAGACACACACACACACACACTCATTGAAGCTATTGTGTGGAGGAAGCTCATACGTGTCCAAATCTCAATGTGGAGCAGCCAAACACAACATTATGTTAGTGCTACTGATGTTTTGCAGGTGGGTAGAATGTTTTTTTAAATTTCAGCCTACATCTACATTGTACGTTTGGCTTCACTAATATACTATCAATGTAGAAATTGCTGCTACTAAGAACACAGCTCTGTAATTATTCTTTTTTAGCAAGTTACAGTGTTCCTGTGACATTTAATTGTTTTACTTGCCCCAAACAGTTTCTTCTAATAGAACTGAATTCCATCCTTAGTTTTTGTTTAAGTTTTGATTTTTAAATATTGCACTGAATAAGGATCTAACCCTCTTTTTTATTTTCCAGGACTGAAGCAATAGCTATCATGGTTGAGCACGGTATAGCCCTTCCTAATGGTACAGACAGCCGGAACGCGACAAACACATCCTGCCCTTGGCCAGAAGACTGGGAATGGTTGTTAACTATCCAGCCTGGCTTTCTCTGGTTTCTTGCTGTAGTGGGAATAGTGGAGAATGTATTTGTTCTCAGTGTCTGGTGCTTCCATAAGAGCCGCTCCACTGTGGCTGAAATTTACCTGGCAAATTTAGCAGCAGCTGACCTTCTGTTGCTCTGTGGATTGCCTTTCTGGGCCATCAACACAGCCAATAACTTCCATTGGCCATTTGGGCTCATCCTTTGCAAAATCATCAACTCATTCTTTGTTATCAACTTATATTCAAGCATTTATTTTATGGTCATGGTGAGCATTGATCGCTATTTGGCCTTGGTGAAAACCATGTCTCTGGGACTCATGCGCCAGCCAATGTGTGCCAAATGGAACTGTCTTGTGATTTGGGTTTCTGCCCTTTTCCTCTGCTTTCCTGCTCTGGCATTCAGGTCATTAAAGGATGTGACGGCATACGAAGGTGTGTCCTGTGTTTTGGAATATCCGTCTGTTTTTCAGTGGACCATCATCACGGCTGTTTTGCTGAACACAGTGGGCTTTCTGATACCAGTCTGTATCATTACCTATTGTTCTGTTCAAATCATCCAAGCTTTACAAAACCGTGGCATTCAAAAGATCAAAACCATTCAAACTGAGAAAAAAGCCACCATACTGGTTCTTGCAGTCCTTCTTCTGTTTATTATCTGTTGGTTTCCATTCCAGATCACCACATTCATAGATATGTTATTTCAAGTAGGAATCATTTCTGGTTGTGATGCAGATCAAGCCATTGTTGTGGCTAGCCAGATTGCTACCTATGTTGGTTTTATCAATAGTTGTCTTAATCCAGTAGTCTATGTCATCGTAGGCAAACATTTCCGACGAAAATGCAAGGAAGTCTACTTTGGCAGAGTTCTTCGAAGACCCAGCTCAGCACCATCAATGACAGCCACGGAAACTCTCCAAACTTCCTTTTCAGGAGATAATCAGCGGAAAAAATCTGCTGCTAGTTTATCCCAAAAGCATAATTCGCTTATTTAATGAAAGAAAAAGATAAGAGTTTAAATAAAATTATGGTTTTACATGGAACCTCATTTTCAGTGTTAAAGACTAATTTATTACTTATTAAAGTTTGTGGAAGCTGACATTGGTTTGTATAGGACGTCGGCTTCAGTCAATTAATGGGGTTCAGTTAATATGTTTGTACATATTTGCTTGTATGTGTGTGTGTGTGTGTGTGTCTATCAAATATCTGCATCAGATATCATATTCTGAAGATTCTTTTAAAAGAAATCTTTCTGCAAAGAAAAATCATGTTTTCTACAGTATTTTAATGGGGCATTTAAAGATGTTCAAATACTTGGGAAATCTTCTGATTCACTTCTTTGCTCTGGAATCCTTGCTCTTCTGCCATAGGAATACACCCTAGTCGTTATATAGGTTCTCTTTGCTTGAACATGAGAATCAGGCTAAATCCTATTCAGATTGCACAGTGAATATACAAAAAGGAGAACATGACTGCTGTTGTGACTTCCATCCAAGCGCTTAACATCTTCAAGTTACAACACGTTTTGTCTCAGCTCCAAGCATTTACTTTCCTGCCAGATAAGGGTAATTGGTGTTTACCCGTAAGACCCTTATAACAAAGTCTGGTATTCAGGAAACAGCCCTACCATGATGAATACTTCAGACCCATACATGTTCCTGTTCTAATTCATCATGATTGGGAGCTAAAGCTATAATATACACCTAGAGTTGCTTCATTAATTCAGTTGTCTAATAAACTGATTAATCTCCAACTGCTCTGTCTTTAGAAGTTAAAGGGACTGGTAGCTACTGGGAATGGAGGGTAGCAGGGGAGAGAGTTGTGGGGCAAAGGGAAGGGCCTAGAAGTTTTGGCACTATTGTTTCATGACATCCGCCAGCAGAAACCAAGTCTTCTTATTGGTGTGGCTAGCCCTGAATGTAATAAAGGTGTGAATTGCCAGATTATCCCTTTTTCCTTATTGAACCTCTAGCATCTAGGGAAGAGTCTAAAAGCAGTGATTCTTTTCGTCCAAATCCTATTGCATAGGCAATATACATCAATTGCTCCACCTTACAGGAGGGTGAGTGAAAGACAGAGCAAGATACCTATGTTTTGTCAGAGGCCAACTAAGGCTTTCATTTACAAATCTTGAATCATGTTAATATTTTAAATGCTGTCGTAGCTCAGCTGTACTGTGTATTTCTTTGAGTGGATTTGTTTGTCACTGAAAAAAATTATTACAAATACTTGTGTTGTTTCTATTTTACTTGAGTTGTATACATATATATATTTGTAAATATACTCATAAAGGCACATGGACACATGTCATTCTTTTAAATGGCCTATTGCTTTGAAAACAGCTTTCTTGTAGAAAATGACTTTCTCCCATAGAACTACTACGGTATGCTGCAACTTGCTCATTTAGAAATCAATCCGTTTTCTAAATTCCAAAATTGTTATAGGTTATTTTGTAACAAAGGTCCTGGACTGTGCTTAGCACATGCTAAATATATGCTAAAATTCTATTTTATCTCATTAGATGTTACCAATCCTAGAATTTTGTATTTCCTAGTATTTCCCATGTAGATTCCAGAAAAGTAATGGAATGGACACAGCCTATCCCTTCAGTAGAACAAGACAGTGTTTTGGGATTACTTCATCGCTCCACATAATCATGTTGAATTTGTAGCTCCATTGAAAGAGTATTTGTTCTGAAATGTTCAAAAGAATGAATGAATGAAATTCAGGATGATAATCTGTTAACACTATGATTCTCATACCAGAGACATGAAACCTATATAGCATTGCAAGAGTTGCTGAATTATCTCCCGGCATCTTTCATTTCTGGTAATTTCTGGTGGGAGTTGTAGATCAACTACATATAAGTTTCCCACTAACTCCTAATTTATAGCCTTCATTGTTCACATATTTTCATAAAGAGAAGAACATTTTAAACAGTCTTGTCTAATCTGGAGTCGTTTGGATGCATGGTGCTTCAGATTATATAATTTTCTATTTTAACTTTGGTAGCCTGAACATATGTTGAGATCTAATGACAGTTAGGAGATCTACTGTATGTCAGCAAAGTCCTCTAAGTCTCAGTTAATTAATGATAACAAAACACCTGCGCACATACATATACTAGTGGGTCAACTATTTTAAATAAATGTTTATTAAATAAATCACAATGGCTATCATAAGTATATTTGCACATTACAGTCAAAGCAAATAGCACAATGATGTAGTGAATCCACTTGCTGACTTTTTACTTCTATGAACTTTGAGGCAAAAGTACCATGAGTTCAGCTCAATCATAGTACTAAAAGGAACTTCTGAGCCTCAAAATATGGTACCCTGATTTTTATTTATAAGCAGATGGCTTGCATGTGTGGCTTTGATTAGTGTTAATTTACTTGGGTCCAATTGGTGGTAGCCCTTGCCAGCCTTGTTATTTGTCTAACTTAGACCCAACAAATGCATAGTATTTTTGCAATTTGGCTATATTTGAAAGAAAATCTTCCTTTGAATATTTGATTGTTAACTATTCAGAATTGAAAACAAAATATAAAATTAATTCTAAATACTGCCAGCCCATTGCTCTAAAACATGAACAATATTGTAAATATTGTAAAAAGAATTGTATTGTAAAATAAGTTTTCCTACAAAATAAAATATAATAAATAATCAGACTAGCAGCAATTTTATTTCTGTTGAGTCTGGGGAATGCAAGGAAGTTTGGAAGATAAATGTTGGAAATTGTTTAGCTCTTCTGCCATTTCTGTCTCTTTATGACTCGATGATCATCGTTTTATCAAAGTTGTCCATGAGATACTTTCTTAGCACTTCAGCTCATTCATTTTTCCTTTCTAGTTAACCCAACATTTGCTGGGTCCTAAGCATTCTAGGTTTTTCCCATAGTTCCTTTTGATAATGAATCAATCAGATGTGTATGAAAGTTTTTATTGTTATAAAAGTGACTGTTCAAAGTATTTATGAATGCTAAAAGTTGAGACTCGATTACTGCTATATTTTACTGCACCGTAGGAAGTCGGAATATAAATAAATAAAAGTGATGGAGGGTAGTAGGAATTGAAATCCAACAACTTTGGCTGACATGGGTTGAAGATTGATTCATAAGAGGGATATTAGCACTGTTCATTGCAACATATTGTTCACATCTGTACCTGCACATGTTACTTTGTAGGGCAAAGGGCTGCTATATGGATACAGTTTCAATTATGAGGAAGGTTCAGCGAAAATCTTCCTGCATGTTGGTCTTGATATGATTCAATACACACATATATCAGAGATATATCAAGTCAGGTTCCAAATCCAGATTTAATGGGTTTTGATGAAAATGTAATACAAAAGGTTAATGTGTAAGCAATTTGCATGTATTCTGTAATTTATACATGGAGACTGGAATTGTTTCTGAAAGAAATTGAAGAACCTAAGCAAACATCCTTTGGATGCACTACTAGCTGTAGCTTCCAAACTTCTGTAAAGCAATCTCACATTTTGTTGAAGTCTGTTGAATCCTCACATAAAATGTATACCTCTAAGTGTGGTAGGAAACAGTGTCAGTCTTTTTTAACTGAATGAGAACAGTTCATTAAAACAAATGTGATACTAGCACCTGTCAAATACATTTTCCTGATTTTTCCCTATTTGCCTTATATGATGAAAATGAATTTTCTTTCTAATTACTTTCCAAGGACAAGGGAGTAATAGTGAAGCACTAATGGGTGGAGTGTTCTTGAGTCTAGGTACCTAAGATGAACCAGGTCAATGTTATTTCATTGTACAATCATCTCTCCAACTGTCTGGAGTCTCTTTGGCATCTGATGTTTCAAGTCAGTTCCAAAAGAAGACTTGGGAAAACTCATTGCAGATTCTTCCATGAAGGACTTTGAAGAAATTATCCACCAAATTTCTGCGGTCAGGAAGTTGGTGGAAAATTTCAAATGGCCTTCTGTGCCTGGTTCTATATTAAGCCATTAGGACAGAAATGAGCTTTGACTCACCTTGATGAGGTATTTTGTGTTGCGAATGGATATAATTTAGCAATCCAGCCACTGGTCTACTAAAATATTTTGGAAAAGACTCTCATCATTTTCATTTTCTAAAAAATTAAGAGGAATTCTAGGATAAGGTGTGTGAGGCATTTAACTGCCTCCATCCTGGAGAACTGCTTTTATTTCTCTGATACTCAGAGGAACAGGATTCTTCAAAACCAGAGAATTATAGACCAATATCGCATTTCACTGCTTCTTGAGTCACCTCAGCTCAGGTATTAGCAAATTATTAAATAGCTCAGTGGATCTTCTCGGTTGCCATTCTTGTTAAAATGCAATTATAAGGTGCCGAGACTAGTAATTCTGCAAAGAATTTTTAACATATTAACACTGCTGTAAAATTAATCATGAAAACTGCAGCAGATGACAAATTTTTAAATCACGGCTCTATAAGAAATAATAATAAAGCATATTTGCAGAATGGTATTTTGGATAATGCATATTATGGATAATGGATAATAATTAGTTTCATTATTATTATTTTAAAAGAAATTTGCTTTTTTGTGTTAGCAACCAGCATTATGAGCCAGTAATATTGGATTCCTGCTACGATACACACCATGAAGTGGGCAAGGATTATGTATGGAGACTGCTGCTACTTCCTTCTATTTATGGGTGTTTATTTAACCTTCCATGTTAGCAGACATTTAGAACATGAAGGAACAAAAAACATTGTTTATTTTGCCTTTTCTTTCTGTGTAAGGGGGTGTCTGATCAAATCAAGCAAGCAAAATTTAGGAGAGTTGGAAGCTCACTGACCACATGTTATTTTTGAAACTGTAGCTACATAATGATAAGTTCTTACAATTCTAAGACTGCAAGAGCAGTGATAGAAGATAACTTTCAGCCTCCAAGTCTGGCGTGTATATATCACAATTGCAACTTAAACGCACAAGTTGTATGAATTACGCTTTTTTTAGATTTAAGCCAGTAACAAATATGAATCAAGCTATTTTGTGCTAACAGTCTTAAAAAGCCAAACAAAGAAAAGCCAAAGAGATATTGATTGTGCTCACTCCAGTGTTCAACCAATATATCTCAATAAATGAATATAAAAATGAACATTTTAAGTCAGTTCTATATGATAGCTCCCTTCATGTGTTAGATATCCAATCAAAGTGCAAAATTAAAATTGAATCCAAGATAAACGAATTTAAGTTATTGGTACAAAATCCTGTGTTAATAAGAATTTTTTTTAAAAAAACTAGCATATTTATTGAGTCATTGTCCATACATCAGATGTATGAAATATTATCCTAAATTAGCAAACATACAGTATTCAGCTACATTCACTTAAATATACTAATGCAGAAAAACAATAGGAAAAGAGGAATAAGGTATGAAAGTAATAAATGCAAAAGGATAGACCAATAATACTGTACTAAAATAATTACAGGAATAATTAAGTAGACAGTACTGGTAGGTTAATTTACATATTTAGTATCCAGTTAAAGCCACGGATGTTAAAAATAAACTTCCTAGTTAAATCTTCTTAAATCTCCTTAATTTAAGCAAAAATAAAGAAATGAACTCTGTGCTTGAGTATTGCTTCCTTACAATTTTCTAGTATATTAGAAGTAGCTTGCCAGACTTCCGGTTCCCAGCGAACGAGAAAAGTAAGGGAAGAGACTAAGAAGGTGGAAAGGAAAGGAGGTAAGGTTTGAAGAAAGCTGGCTGAAGAGATATAGACAGGGGAGTAAGGGCTAGGCTTCAATTTAGTTTATAGAATTAGGTTTAAGGTAAGAGTAGTGTTAGAGTTAGGGATAAGGCTAGGGTGTTTAGCATTAGGAATAGAATTTAGGATTAGTGTTAGGGGAAGCGGGCTGAATAAGGGGAAGGGTTAGGTTTAAGTTTAGTTTATAGAATTAGGTTTAAGGTAGAAATAGAGAAAGTTATAGGGCTAAGAGTAGGGTTAGACTTAGAGATAAGGTTAGGGTGTTTAGGATTAGGAAATAGAGTTTAGGGTTAGTGTTAAGGGAAGGATTAGGAATAGGATTAGGGTTAGTGCTAAGGCTTAAAGTTAAGGAGTAACAAGCAAGCCAGAAAGAAAGGAAGTAAAGAGGATGGAAAAAAGTTATAACCTAGAGAATTTGAGAGAAATTTGGATGCTATATTTCCTCACCCCCTTCCTGAACACACACTCTCTGAAGAGATTGGAAATCATAATATAATTTGTGTTAAACCTCCTTCTCCTTTTTAAAATAAGTATTGCTGATAGAGATGTAAAAATATCTTTTATGGATTTTGCCTTTACATTTGCTCGATGTCTTCAGGTCTCTTAAACACCTGTCTATCTGTTAAGTAATGAGGTTTTCTCCATTGACCATCACTGTATGTTTGTATGTTTATGCATTTGTTTATTTGTTAGTTCAAAATAAAAAAAAATACTTGCAAAAAAAAGTAGTAGTATCTTGCCACAGGAAAACTTATGGGAAGTTATAAAGTATACTGGAAAGATGCAAGTTTTTTGTTTTATATTTTATTTTATTGCCATTTCTGAAGTCAAACTTGGTAGTTGAATTGTCTTAACATGAGATCAATGGTAATCCTGCAGAATGCAGTATTTCCCTGCACCTGGGAGGTTGCAATTGATGCCAACAACCCTTAAAACAGGGTTTCCCAACCTTGACAACTTTAAGGCAGGTGGACTTCAACTCCCAGAATATCCAGCAAGCATGGCTGGCTGGGGAAATCTGGGAGTTGAAGTCCACCTACTTTAAACTTGTCAAAGTTGGGAAACCCTCTTAAACTTTCTCCTTAAGAAGCCCTTTGGATCTCAATATGGTACTACTAGCTTAAGGAATGAAATAACTCACGTGAGTATTTTTATTTATGTATTTAACTGATTTTTAAAATTGCTAAAACAATTTTAAATTCATTAAAAATAACTATGCTAGAAGGAACAAAGCAGATGCATTACACCATTGCTAATGCTTAGAAAATCATACATAAATGTAACTCTCGAGCCTGTTGGAAGACTCAGGCCAAAGCCACCTTTCTACTTCGTTCTGGCCTTTTGTTCCTATAGAGCAGATGTAGCCTACAATGTGCATCCCATGCAGCAGTGACAACATTAAAGTTTCCTCCTTTCTCTACTGCCTTCCATGTTGCCTAAAAGCTCAATGGAAATTTGTTTAGTTTTGAATAAAGTCAATCTAACAAAATCTAATCCATTCATACATTGTTTCAAACTCTTGAAGTTATTCTTGATTACAGGCTAGAACTTCCCTTATTCAAATTAAGTAGGTGATGGACATCTTAGTTTATGGATGTTCTAATATTTATGTCCTTCAAAATTAAGCAAAAAATAGTCTTTGACTGTCACCAAGCACAAATGGAAAATATACCTGTATGGTCTGAACCATTCTGTTTGTCAGTTCTAATGCTGCCATTGCAGTAGATGTACCAAAAGAAGCTGCTCCTCTCTGGAAGCCCCTCACAATACGTCCATCTTTTCGATATTGTTCTATTGGTAACCACACCAGATCTTTTAGGCCCTGAACTGAATCAGAGAGTATATTACAAATAACTAATATGGCCAAGTATTTCTTCTTTAAACAGACATGGAAAACACATTCACATATATTTAAACTCAAATGCTCTGTATAATAAAAATAATAATAATTTTGAAAAAATGTTAAGAACATTGTACAGCCTTACCTAGTTGAATTAATGAATGAATTGGCCCAACACCTCCAAGAATACCTGGTAGCTGGTTCTTTCTGATGTCATTAAGCCATTCAGTTAAGGCATAAGAAAACAGCTTATCCACACCCAGCAACCTATAATAAATAGTGTTATTAGCATACACATATACACACACACAAAAACCTACTGATATTTAAAAATTGAAAGATATTAAACCACTTTACATTGTTTTGTTGACAGAGATTAACTATTGAAGTAAGCTTACCCATGTCGATAACAAAGTCTCTTCAGTTTTAATTCTGAGCAATTTAATTGAGCGAGACCAATCAGGATACCAGCCAACGTACCCTGAAAATTAAATATGTTTAATTCATCTACAAATTCAATAGAATAGAAAAAATCCTTCAGTCAGCTTTTAATATGCATATTTTCATTTAATAGTTAACTGTGGGTAAGAGATGTGGGCAGGTGCATGGATCCTGTGAATGGGCAGGCAAAAGAGAGAGGGAGGAAGGGAGGGAGGGAGATGGTAGCAGCAGTGATTTGCAACCTCCTTCTGGCTTCCCCATTGACTTTGCTTGTGGAAACAGGCAGGGAAGGTTGCAAATGGCTATTACAGTACTATGGGATGCTGTAACAGGTATAACTTTGCACACCAGTTCCCCTCATTCAGCACTGTTGTAACTTTGAACAATGGCTGAATGAGTGGTTGTAATCTGAAGACTAACTGTAATGGTAATCCAAAATAAGTCCAATTTGGTGGTTTTTTTAAATATAGTATCTTGTGCGTGATTACTTTTCAGACATTTCTCTCAAATTCCACATATATTATTCTCCTAGGGAACAATCACCTTTTAGAGGGTAGGCTTGCTTCAACTACACTGGCTTTCTGAAAGTTAGTCAAAATAAGAGTTTCTTCCAGTGGTTTTTTTTAAAGTTAAGCAGAACAATGCCATAGGAATTGGTATATTTACATTTCATATTTTATTATTCCAGCATAGATGCTTTCTTTTCTGCAAACTGACCATGTGTCATAAGATCAGTGGTCCAAAAGCTAATGAATAAACTGCGAGGAGGGGACAACTGATGTGAAAGGGTCTCATTGTTTATTTCAGGCTGGCAAACAAGGCAAATTTCCTAGTGAACAACAGAAATCCTTTAGAAAAACAGGTGGTTCATTCTTTAAAATCATTTAAAAGTTTTCAAAATTGGATAAATCCTTTTTGTGGTATTAAATTTCTAACTTGGTGTGGAATTATTCTAATTCATCTTTGTACTATATTAAGATCCGGAAAAACTGTTTGGTAAAACTAAAGAAGATAGATATGAACCCACATGATTAATGTTAAGAAGAAATGTTATCTGACAAAGTTTAACAAACCTGATCCATAGACACATGTTTACCATGATAATCAAGACGTATTGGAACTTCTGATGTAAATCGAAATTCTCTGAAAGAAAAGATAAGTGGTAAGATAACAGACAGAAAAAATCTCAGGGGATAAAGACAATATTCACAGGTATCACAATCTTAAGCTGCTTTTAGAATCAGCATTGTTTCAGGAAAACCAAGTGGTTGTTTTTAACATAGGGCCTTTCTCCAACCTTTATTATTATCTAAGTAATCTGAGGTTTAGATGATTAGATTAACTGTTAGAGAGATGGCTTGTATCTACTAGAAAGCAAGAAACTGAGGTTGCAACTTTATTCCGTACTCTACTGCACTGAAAAAACTCAGAAGTCACTGCTTTTTTCTTTTCATTCTATATCATTGCATTTCTTCCTTCTTCTCTCCTTTCCCTTTCTTTTCTGATCTTTGTTTTCATTTGTATTTCATATTACAATACACTTTAATAAAAATGAAAATATTATCTAAGTAGGTTCTTTAAAAAAAATCAACCTGGTTACAATAAACTACAGAAAAATCCAGATTACCTTGGGCATAAAACTGTATCACATAGCCTCAGTTACCAATCTATTTAACCCTCATTCTAAGCACTAGTTTTGACTTAAGCCACAGTCAGTCTTTCTTCTGTAAAAATACTTCCACTTTGATTTTCATATGGTGCTCATTTTATATCTAATTATCATGAGTAATTCAGTTGCTGGTACATAAACTGGTGTTTTTTATTTGTAATTTGAAGGAGTAGAAAGAGTAAATGTATGGATTTTTATAGCATTGTTAATTTTTATTATTTTTTTAGATATTTGCTTTGATGTTTCCTTTTCGCATTTTTTCCCATGTACCTGCAGTCATTCTTTTATCCCCTTTAATAACCATTAATTTTTAATTATTGAAGCCCACTCTATATTTTAGGAACAATAAGTATACAATCTAATATAAAACACTGCAACCCGTTGAAGAAATGTGTGAATCAAATTGTCCTCTCTATTGAAAGAAAATATTTGGCTGTGATTATATTTAGGATAACTATTTATAGAGAATTCATGACTACAAGCATCTGAAAGAAGTCAATTGATTTTACAGACAAGAGTGCCAAAATGGAGCTTTTGGAAAAGTAGCATGAGAAAAAACAGACATTTTAGAGTAGGGCAACCACTGACTATATAGTGTCCCTCCTATTTGCAGCACAATGCAGCTCAAACAGCCAAAATTCAGAAAACAAATAAAGGTTTTCTGTGAAAAATAATTTTGTTTCCTGAAAGAACATTTAGCTATGATTATATTTAGCATAACTATTTATAGAGAATTTAGATGTGTCCAAAGTGTACCTGAAAAATATTGGCTGATCACTGAACGAAGCTTCTTCATGTGAGAGATTATGGTCATCTCCATTGAACATATCCACAGAATCAACACTTCCATTCTGACTTGACTGCTTATGTAATGAAAAAGAAATGACTGGATTTGGTTCTTTGAAACCACTCTGATGCCTGGGCAAAATGCATGTTACTTCAGGACCAGGAGGCTTTTTAACTGCAAATAAAATGATTGATATTAAAATTCAAGGCAATCAATTATTTCTACATAGCTGCTTTCAAATTAATTATATATTTGTATAATTCATATAATTTATAATAAATATATGCTATATAATATTATTTTACTTCAGAATATTTACCCTCAGGATCTGGTGTCATTAGGACTTCTACTTCTGTTGAAAGGCTAGTGAAAAAATCCTTCAAGAAAAACAAGGCATCCTACAAAATAGAAAGCAGTTTATACTAAGAAAAAGAAATTATTACAAACATTGTTCATTATGTGATCATGCGTTGAGGTGGAAAATACTAATAATAGTATTTACTAGTTAGAGCAATACATTGTATTAATAGCATTAGTAGACTACTAATTAATATACAAAATACAAACAATGAAATTTGTTTAGATGGAATTTTTGAATAAAATCATCTAAAACTGAAGTATTGTATTATTAACAATGAAGTTTATTTACAATCATATGCATTTCAATTCCATAAACACACATTTCTATATATATGTGTGTGTCAAGCACACACACACATAAACACACACAATACATAACTATTCATACTTCGCTTTGCCAAAAGAAAAATATCTATATCCTGCAAAAGATGGACTCAATGCAATTCTCAATATCTCACTTGACTGTCTAAGTTCCATTAACAAATTTTAATTTCTCCATATTTTTAAAAAATATTCATACAGTAAAGAAACATTTACAATATTTTCAAAATTAACAAACGAGTATCAAATACAAAGAGCCAGTTTGGCATAATGGGTAATGTGCTGGCCCAGAAACCAGGAGACTTGAGTTCTGAGTTTTGAGCATGAAAAGCATCTGGGTGACTTTAGGCCAGTCTCTCTGAGAACAACTCATCTCACAGGATTGTTGTCATGGGGAAAATGGGAGGCAGGAGCACTAGGAATGCATTAATCATGTATAAAAATGCAAGATAAAAAATATAATGATAAAAAGCTAAGGTAACCAGGTTAGTAACATAATTTTTCTTCAAAAAATAATTAGTTCACCTATCTCTCCAATGCGTTATCTTCTTAACTAACCTGGTCAATGTTGAGACGAAGTGGCATTAAAGATACCCGTAAACAACATTCTTGTGGTGATCTGCCAGACTCAGGGCGAACATGCAACGCTTTAACTGTCAACTGTTAAATGAAAAATATATCAGTTAATAGTTGTCCTTTTACCAGTATGAATCGTTTGTGAGCTTGGGCATTATAGTTGATTTATTAACATGTAACATCATTGTATGCTGCTCAAAATCACCTTCGTCAGATGGACACCAATATAAATTGCTTATATAAATAAATAATCAATAGATCGGGGACGACGGCGACAGGGGGCTGGAGATGGAGGAAACAATGATCTCCGGCAGCATGGTTTTATTCCAGCTCCGAACTGCCTACATGCTGGGGCGGCCTGAAAACCCAAGGCCTTATTCCCCTCCTAGAACCAATCTGCCCTGACTAAAAAGCAGGCCTCAATATCTTAGCCATCTGCCTGCAGATTCTCTTCTTTCCCCCCTAGAACATTTATTTGAACATCCCAGACCACCAACCTCGTCTCCCCTGTCCCCCTCGCAGGCTTGGCCCATCAACACCAGGAGCCTATCTTGATGACGGATCCTAGGATCAAGAGAGATGGCAGGCGGCCAATTTCCCTCCTTCCCTACTCCCTCCCCCTCTTCCTATTCCATTTCCTTCACACCTCATAATTCTGTAAATATTTGTTAAAGTTCTATGTTATTGAAGTTATCTGTAC
>JANHFO010004932.1:21934-42295 GCA_032468095.1 Pareas carinatus
AGATAGATAGATAGATAGATAGATAGATGATAGATAGATAGATAGATAGATAGATAGATAGATAGATAGATAGTAAATAAATAAATAATGGATGCATACAAATATGTCATCTCTTTAAATAATCACAATTTCTTTTCTTGCAATACAAGGCAGACATGATCAAACAGTTTCACAATAAAGTTTGCTTCTGTTTTGTGCAATTTTCAGTATAACGAAAGCCATTAGATCTAGCAATCTCTTGTTAAAAAGGAAGTTCTTCACTATCAAATAAGTGTGGTATCAGGGGTTTAGATATTGATTTTTGTCAGGATGTTATAGTAGTTCTGCAAGAGGCTGGTAATATCAGGATACAAATTCTGGCTAAAGCATCATCAGACTGAACTTGAGTTATCAATTACTTGAATAACTTAGCATTCTAGTCATTCTTGATAAATACGCCTATTTTTCAAAAGAAGTATTTCAGCTTCCATGTTCTGCAGATGACAGAGATAGTGCAAAGAGATTAAAAAATCCATCAAGAATCTTTCTTCTAAATCCAATAAATAAGTGTCCATCTGAGAGCGGACACCTATTGCCATATTTGATATATTCTCTAAATGGAATAGTTAAGAACCTAAGAAATTTACATACATGCCTTAAATGGCCAAAACAGGTCTAAAAAAGTCAAATAACCTTTATCTTTTAAGTGACACTTAAAAGGAAAGCTCAGTAGGAAAATAAAATTATTTAATGAATATAGAGAATAATGCACCTTTACATATTTCCACCATACAAATCAAAAGAAACTGAAGTAATTGGGAGGATCAATCTGGATCCACTAAAATGAAATTTAGCTCTTTAAGGTTCTGAGATAGTCCTGAACTGACCTGTAAATGATGCAGATGATAAAGAATACATACTTCTGCAGTACACTTGGTTGTCATTCATTCATTCATTCATTCATTCATTCATTCATTCATTCATTCATTCATTCATTCATTTATATATTTCTACAGCTGTTCATCTCAATCAATGTTTATGTGCTCTTACCATGTTAGAATGTGCCTTTCTAGGCATCTCCTTACTACAGTAAAGATAAAGAAATTTATTCATTTGAGATGTAGCCAAACGATCTCTGATTTCAAGATCTTGAACCATAAATATTTGACGAGATACAGGTTGTTCCAATATGCTGAGTTCAAACTCTGGTTCACCTGAGGGATATACCTCATGTTGGAATTTCACCTTTAAAAAAACAAGAGACAGGAAAAAGGGCAAATTTGATGGGTCAAGGTTTTAGAGAAATAAACAAATAATGTCATTTCCCCTCTTACCTTGCTTAACTGTATTTCTATCAAAAAGTCAGGGTTTCTTCCTTTTCCTCCACAGGCAGTACTACGTCCATGTCTTGTTGGAGTGTGAGAAGGAGAACTCTGAGGACTACTGGATAACAAGAAAGAAATGATTTTTCTCTTTAAGTTAGAAGTTTACCTCACAACAACTGATTCGCCTCTTAGATATATCCAATGCACAACCTGAGTTTTGTGACTAAGAAAAGAAATTGAATGTATTACTTTGTTATCAGGAACGTATTTCCTTCTTACCATGCTAAAACATTTTCAGTCATGAAGGAAGTAAGATTTTGGCTAGATTCGCACATCAAACTAAGCAATTTTATTATGTTTTGTTTAACAAATTGCAATTTAAGAAGCAATCATTTCTGCTTAATATAATTCTATTTATCAGGCCTATATTACACATCCAGTCCAGTACTCCATGACCTATGATGGTCAACCACATGCATTCAGGGAGCTCAGTCATGGCTGGTAGGCCACAATCTCTCTTTTATTGCTGCTGCTGCAGTTGCAGTTGCAAAGGAAAATGAGTGAGAGGTTGCATATATTTCTGATTAACTGGAATTCTTTAAGTTTTAGTTTTTAGAAGTCTAATTATCAGCTGTGTAAAAAGAGAAGGTGGTGGTGCTGAAATACTTACATATAACTTTTAGCAGGTGACATTGGTGTTATGTTCCCAAAATCCTTTCCTCCATAAAGATGCCAAATGAGTGAAATTTCTTTCACAACATAACGCATGAGGGGAACAGGAAAATGCAGTGGTGTCTTGCTTGTATCTGCCCTTTTCACAGGTAAACTAAAATGGTTTTCTTTTATTATAATAGCATCTTCAACCATTGTTTTCACTACTGGCTCTTCTTCCTTATCCTAAAGGATTACAGACTATTAGCTAAATGCATAATTTTTTCTTTTTCTGTTTTTTTCCATTTTCATACTTCCAGAGTGGTTCTACAATTTGAAACCTCTTTTGCATTATAATTATATATTTCTTAAATGAAATAATATAAATGTAAAAATGGAACTGAGAAATATAAAGAAGTTATAAATTATAAAAATATTCTCGGAAGGACATCAACAGTACAAATTATTCAGAATCTAAATGTATAATAAAACTGTGAATTATGGTATTAAAACTCATGAACAGTATGATTTCAAAAATTGGAATTAGTATTTCCTATGATTTAGATTAATTAAAGTCAAACAAACTTAACTAATTCATCTTATTTCCTTAATCCAAGACAACAACTTCACAACTGACAATTTTTCTAAAATAGTTAATGGATCAAAAATAATGACAAAAGAAAATACTGAAAACTCACTTAATATGCACAACAAAGAATTAAAGTCGTTATTAGTGCAAGTCAAAAATTCTGGCTATAAGTTTGCAAATTTTCAATTGAGACTAAATCCCTCTAAATGGATGGATGGATAAATATCATTGCTAAATGATATTCACTCACTCTATCAAGGATAATCATATTATATTTTAAGGTAATAATTGTACGGTATATATTGCTATTACTGACATTAATGTTAATGACTTTCCAGTTGGTCATTTTACAACAATTTGATAGTTTAATCTATTGTTTGTATAGATTTTCTATTTCTGTTTTTAAATTTCTGATTTTTTATTAGGAATTTCTTACAGAAATAACTGCCTTTGGTGCAAAAAGTATACAGAAGTCATCATTTTCAGATGGTGCATCTCCTAGAACTTCATTAATCATGTTGGGAGTAAATGATGCATAGGTTGGGCTTGGCTCCTGAGATAGGTTGCCACTTTCATCAGGAAATAGGAAAAGGTCTGAACAGGTTGGCACTGGTGTTTGACTTTTTTCATCCATGCTTCCTAGAAGAGAAAGTCAGTTTCAACTTTTCCATGTAATCAAGAGATTATCAAGATAGACTGACAACATCTGGATGAAATTCTTTGCTCTTCTAATTGTGAGAAGATTAAAAATTAATCCTACTTTAGAATGTCACCCAAACACTTAAACTGTTTCTAATCTTTACTAGTTTTAGTTGAAACATGCCAATCATAACTGTAATTTATAATTAACATATTAAGTACTACTTCTGCAATTTAGGATTTTTAAAAAAATATTGTATCTATTTAAGCATATGAATTATAAACAGATTTCCAGTAAGGATCATTAAAAACTAGATGTCATCGAAGAAGCAGACTGAACCTCATTTCTTAATTGTTTTTGGATTTACATTAATCACTTACATCTACAGAGGGTTTTTCCGAATGGCAAAATAATATTCCACTCAGTGGGTAAGCATTTTTTTTATGGATTGCAAAGGAATAAAGGAAAATAAACATTTTAAAGACTTAAAACTTCTGGAAAAAGCTTAATAAGGAGTTGAAGTAAAAAAGTTTCACAGATAAAGGGGACAGTTATTTTAAAAGATTATTTTTAGTGAAAATGCTTTTAAATACATTTGTATTAAATTAGATGAATGAACAGGACCTTAGTAGGAATAGTTTTTATTATTAAAGAATGTAGACAACTGGTGGATTTTATAAAACAAAACATAAGCATCAGACTGTGAGGCTGATTATAACTATGGAGATGTGGATTGTGATGATGACTGCAACCATGGAGGACCACTAGAGACTAAAATATTAAAGGCACACGAAGACAAGAGGAAACAAAAGGAGAGAGCTTGTCCTATTCTTTTTTCTTGTTTGAAACACTTTCAATTTTGAGCTATTATAATGGCAACTACTCAAAAAGTGACAAGAGTGGAGGGGAGAAGTATTAGAGCAACCTGCAGAGACAGAATTTATTTTAGAAAAGGTTTGAACAGTAGGCAAGTTAAATCACTTTAGAAAGAAAAAAGAATGGATAAAACTCTTTTAAAGATGAAAAACAGGAGGAAAGAAAGCTCCTTAAAACATGTGTTGAGAAATCACAAATGGGAATTTTATAGACTGAGAGTTAGAAAGAGAACTAGATAATCTGGCTCTATTGGAATTGAGAGAAAAGGAATTTTGTTTGAGTCCTATACTTATACCAGAGGCCTCTGATGAAAACATTAAATAAAAGATTATTAAATGACAATTTTTTATTGGTAAAATGAGCATACAGAAACAGAAACTGATAAAGTTTATAGAATAAATTCAAAATTTGCAAGAACCAGAAATGTTCCAAGTAATGTTCCAATACATTTTGTCATAAAAAGGCAAGGGGTCAGATTTTACAGCAGTATTTTAGTACAAGACTTAAGATTGAAAATAGAGATATAATTGTTCCCAGAAAATTCCTATCAGAATTTTATGTAAGATAAAAGAGTTTTGTTTAAACTAGAATATTAAAGCAGAAAACAATCCCATTTGATGAGACAAACTGGAAGGTATGATTTTTTTCAACTATTAAACAGCAGACTGAATTCTGTACAGAAAGGAAAATAGTTTTTTAAAAAAATTCCATGTGGAATTGGAGGAAATTCAAATAGCGTTATCAGAGGAGATGACACAAAACTTCCAACTGAAACTGAAAGAGATGATGCTGAACTATCATCAGAATTGTTGCTATTGGTATTGACTTTAACATGATTATGGATTAAAAATAACAAGGAGTATAAATGGATCAAATGCTCCTCAAAGAAAAAAAATCATTTGAAAAAAGAATTAAATCAAGATGCATGTTAGAAAAAAGGACATGAAATATCTGATTTATAAAAAATGGATTAAGAATTTATTTCATAAGGAATAAAAATAAAAATGGAATTGTTTTGTGCAGTATTTAATTAATCCTCAATTAAAATCAAAATTTGAACTGAGTATAGTCAATTTTGTGGGATGGACTTTGCAGGGGACTAAGATTGTAGAACTGTCCCAAAGTAGTGTTTTATAAATGACTTATGGAGAGATTAAGAGGTTTTTCTTGTGAAAATTAATATTTGATAAGGGATTGGAATAGGTTGATCTTTTTACAACTGAACAAAACTTCTGAGAGAAACATTAAAATTACAAGGTAAAGTATCAAAAGTGTTTTGTTTTTGGAAAACAGTTGACTGATATATGGAAACAGAAAAATAGCAGTTCAAGAATATATACCTTTTTTTCAGAAATGCACAGATCTTTCTCAAGAATAAATATAATTTGGATTTCAAAGAACTTGGCTATTATAATTTCTAAAGATGAGATATTACCAAAGATTTTTTTCAGATTGTAATTAAATTTGGCTTATAAAAAGAAATTCAGTTCGAGGTGGAGTTAACCTTTTTGTTACAGAAAGAAGCAATAGTGAAGGACTGTAAAACAAAATTCATTTTTTTAAAAAGATAATTTCTTAAGAATGGCTCGGGATACAAGTATGGGTTAAATGCTTTGGTTATAATATACAGAAGGAACAATGGGAAAATATGTAGCTGAAATTTACATTATGCTATAGTCTTAAGGAGAATTTTTATAAAATGATGTATCATTGGTATATGTCACCCAAGGAATTGTCTAGAATGTTTACAAGTACCTCAAAGTTACATTGGAAATGTGAACAAGAAAGAATATTTTATTAAGTTTGTGGATATGTACAAAGCCAGAATGTTTTGGATTCAATATACTAATTCAGAGGATTTTAAAGACTATTATATAGTACAATTGAAACTGGAGGCTTTTTTTTAAACGGATGAACAATTGGAAAAAGACATGATGCTTTCTTTTTATATATGATAATTGCAGCAAGGATATACAGTCCAAAGATGAAAAGGATTCAGCATTAACCACAATGGAGAAATGGTTGGTGAAGATGATGAACTTGAAGAAATGGCCAAATTAACTTCTTTGATCAGAGAAAAAACAACATCTATGTTTATAGCTGATTAGAAATCCCTTATATATTTGTTGCATGAAACAGAAAAAATAGAGTTATGTTTTATGGTTTTGATAATTAGAAAGAACAATTATAGAAAAAAAGAGTTGTTTTCTAATCATAGAACAAAAGATAAATTTATAATTAAACTTATAACTGTTGTAAAGAAAATCAAAAGTTACTTCTATTTTCTTTCTTCCTTTGCTTTTGTATTTTTAGCTTTTTCAATGATTTGTCTTAAAATAGAATTAGTTTCTATTAATTTTTAATCTTCCTTAAAATGTTAATAAAACATTTAATACTCTTAGGCATGTAAATTATAAGCATAATGCAATGTGTTCAACAAATTAATATGAAACATAACTAGCTTTTGATTAAAAATAAAGTCCAAACAGATTTACCATTAGCTTGTAGGTTAGATGAGGAAATCAACTGTTGGGTTTCAATCTCTTCCATAGCATCACTCATTAAATCACGTAAAATTTGTTGGTCGGCTTCAGCAAGAACCGGCCCTTGGGAAGGTGGGCAACTAGAAATATCTGCCTAAATAAGAAAATTATATAATACCAAATTTGAAATGGATATGCAACAAACATCTTCAGAAGTTACTTCTGAACATCCAAAGGTATCTTAAGACTACTGATCCATATATTATAAGGAGACATAGAAGATTAAAGTTGTTTAAACGATCTTAGTGATCTAGTGTCCAAATACCCCCATATTTATTTGGTTTAGCTGGCTTATTTAAAACATTAATATATGTAAATAAGAACATGAGTAGCATTTTTTTAAGTAGTTGAAATGAATCACTGATTATTTTCAAAGAGGTAAGCTAGTCTGTCATATAATGCAAATACTTTACTATTTTTATTACAACAGACTAATACATTTATAGCAATCTAAGCTTCCATGAACTATCTTTCAGTATCTGAGAAAAATAAGACAATCTGTCATTGATGAAAGATTATTTCATAATAAATGCAGTGTACTTTGAGATGCCACACCAGTCCTTTCTTGATATTCCGTCCTTTCCTTGCATCGGTTCCTAAAGACCTTATTTTTCACCCAAGCCGGGTTGTCCTGAGCCCTCTGTTATGCTTAAATTTGGTTTTAAATATCTTAATTGGAATTTTAACTCTTAGTCAGCCAAGGAATTTAATGTTTTTAAATTGGGTTTTAGTACTATCATTGTTGTTTATGTTTTTATTATGGCTGTACACTGTCCTGAGTCCTTTGGGAGAAGGGCGGTATAAAAATTAAAATATAAATAAATAAATAAAATATTGAAGTTTGACTGTTCTCATTTATAATGCTATAAATATAATTATCTCATGTTTTCATCAGCATAAACATAAAAGCCATGGCATTGATAAATATAACACCAAAGTATTGTATAGGTAAAATTGTAAAGACAGTGATCCTAGTGAAAAACATTACATAAAAACTCCAAATCTGCTATAAAACCCAAATCTTTAATGTACGATGAAAGTTGCTTAATGTAATCAGAGAATTCTGCCTGCATGGTATAACTAAGATTGGAAATCTAGTCTAAACTTGCATTATGTGAAATCTTTATTTTGACAAAAGCCCTGGTAGTTAGTGGAAGTCAAACTGTTAAGTTATTTAGTGACAATCGTGAGCAGTGACCCCTTGAGAGCATCTTTGATTTGTTGATAAGCTTTTCTGTCAAATTGAAAATATAAAGCAGCTCCTAGGCAAAAATGAGCCAAAGTCTTCGTTTGCTATGTATAACCAGTCAGCTGCGATTTATTCAAATCGCTAATTTACTGACTGTTCTGCAAAAAGATTACATGTCACTATAATAATAAAATAGGAAAATAACAGATAGAAATTCTAACTGGGAATTTATAACTGTTCATTTTTTCTTTAAAAAAATGTGCATGGCCTGCAAAATCCATCAACCAAGTTATCCTTTAAAAAAAATTAGCAGCAACTTTCTTCCTAGAATTAATAGTAGAGGTTAAAATGAAAAAAAAAATTATGTGTCAATGTATTCTTCTATATCTGCCAATCATTGTCTTAGTAAATTAATATGAAGAAATAAAAATAGTTATTTCCACTTCAAAAAATAAATGGATAAATAATAATTTGTATTAATATGGACAAAACTAAACAATAAAAATTACATGATTCTGGGGGCGGGGAGAAGAGTTGAGAGATATATATATTCATACCTTCACATTCTGTTTGGTCACTCCAGAAGTGCACTCCATTTTAGCAGGAGGATTCAAATCACCATAACTTGCAATATATTGTATAAGATTCATTAATGCAGCACATGAATCTGAGCATGTTCGAATATGGATAACATCACTAGAACAATGTAGTTCAAAATATGGATTGCTCTGGGCAACAGAAAGTAAAACAAGATCATTTTGACCCATATGAAAACTACACACCCTCATATTTAACAACAAACAAAACATGTATGCTTAGAAGACCCCCAGTTTGGTCTAGTAGTTAAGGTACCAGGCTAGAAAGTAGGAAATAGTCAGCTCTAATTCCACCTTAGGCATGAAAGTAAGCTTGAGTCAGTTACTCTCTCTGTTCAATTCACCTCATAAAGATACTATTATGGGATAAAAACAGGAAGAGGAAGGAGTATTGAGATATATTCACATTTTATAAAAAATAAAAAATTCAGGATAAAAAAACTAAGAGTATAGTAGGGAATCTATATCGGGAGAAGGGCGGTATATAAATCTAATAAATAAATAAATAAATAAATAATTCTGATACAATTCTAGTCCTACTAAACTAATTTTCATTTTCATTTCTAAATAAATCACTCTTTTTTTGTAAATAAGTCTCATAAAAAGTTTTATATATGTTCAAAAAATTAGCCATATTTTGTCAAAATTGTAAATAAATAATTTAGTTTTTATGTTTTAACTTACGTACCCTCTCTTCACTAGATTCAGGTTTCACTGTTCTTATGGTCAGTTCCAACAGTCCCATATCCATAACTTGAACATAATCTTGGAAAAAATAATACAAATATCTATTGATTAAGCTGCTTAAATACTGCTTCTTTGTTTTAAAAAAGAAAACTACTTAAGTCTTCATACATTTTAAATTCAATTTCCATATTAATGTACAGTAAAACTCTAACAATTTAACATTTTGTCATTTCTTCTATTATACAATACAGTTTTATTTAATTTGTACCAATTTACATCATTTGCATGAAGTAAATTGACAAATATACTTCAGTTACAACAGATTTATTTCCATGGTGAATCCTAAATAGTAGTTTGCTCAGTTGCATCCAATAACTGTTAAATTGAGGGTATACTGTAATTTCTTCCTACTTAATGATTTTTTAGCTTTATTTGTCCAAGTCACCTGTTTCTTATGCACTTCCCACTTTATACAAAATAGTATTACAACTGATATTCAAACCCATTCTAATCTAGAGAAAATAAGCATCTAAATCAACAGACATTGCATTCGTCTTTAAGGGGTGTATTTTACTTCTGACTAGGAATGAATTTAATCAGCATATATATGGCCATTATTGTATCTAACAGTGAGTGTCCAAGCTACTGTCCTTCCCCACATTGCTTGTTCTTTTTTCTCACTATTAAATATTCTGTATCCTTGCTATGACTCTTTTCCTGATAGGTTGGGAAACAACAAACATTTTTCTTCCTGACCCAGCATGGAAGAATAGAGAGCAGAAGGAAAGGAGAATAGATGCATACATGGAACTAAGTCTGTAAATAGCCAGAAGGAAACTGGGCAGATTGGATAGGAAAGCAAGAACAGAAAGAAAATAAGGAAGTGAGGCAAATAATTGAATTGTATATGCAAGGATAGAAAGATAAAGAAGGAACAGATAGTTGAGATTAGGGTATTTCAGTGGCTTGTTATTGTAGAAGGAAATATGTAAATAAAGGAATGAGTAAAAGATTATCCTTAAATCTGAGTTGGTCTGCTCATTTTTAGACTTTCATGAGTTTTAACTCCAAAGTGTGCCACTATTTACATTTCTGGCTTCAGTTGGAAAGATTGCCAATACAGATGTCTTTTAAGATTAAACGATGGCTACACAATCTTAATGTATTAGAAACCTAGACAAGAAATGTTGACATTCAGAATATTCATGACATCTTAGATAATCATGTCCAATGGATTATACTTTACTAAGTAATCCTATATGCGTAATACAGTTTTTAATATCCTATGTTATGTTTGATTCTCTGGGTTCTTTTCAAATGTGCAATACAATTACCTTTTTGAAGATTCACAGTAGCATTACTTTTGTCAGATAAATGCAAAGCAGCCTCATCCAAGATTATCCTACAGCCAAAAAAATCCTAAATTGTGTATATGGTATACAAATAAATGATGCATTTATCCATTTGACAACAGAATACAAATGTAATCTTCTTAACTTTTCATTGTTGATTGATTTTGTTCTGATAAGGCAGTTTAACTACAGGTAGTTTCCCATCAGTGAAAACAAAATTGACATGCACTGTTCATTGAGTTGCAACTGGGAAGATCACAAAAACTACATATAACCAAATAAAGTATTTGATTGGTAGGAAAAACTTAGAAACTTTAAATATGTGCTATGGTAGAGGGAAAAAATTATGGGATTGTTCAAACACCAATTTAAGTTTTAATGGAATCAAAACTTCTTTAAAAAACTTCTTTTTTTATTTATGTCTTGGAGCTATAATCCTGTAGGCCAGAAATGAAGGGAAGGCAAAAAAACTTTTTAATTTTAATTTTAAATTGTTGAAAATCTTACAACTATTTTAAAACAAGAATGTACACACACCACATGTTTTGCCTTATTTCTTTTCTGTTAATTCCAAATTCATGTTTTTAAAAACAGAAGTCACTATGCCCAAAAAATGGGTGATTAGTATTTACAATTGTGCATTTACAATGGATTTTTATTATTTATGAAACATTCAGACAGATAAAACTTCATTAAAAATTCATCTTCGACCTTATATCTGGTTTTATATTATATTATATAACATCTAAAATAAAAAATAAAGATAAAAATTGAAGCTGTTGACCTTTTAAATGTTACCTGAGAGTAGAAGATGATTTATCCAGTGCCATGCTACTTGAAATGCTAAACGTTTCAACAGTAAGAAGACATCTTGTTGGTAAAAATAAAGGCCTGTCAAAACAAAATAAAAAAACCCACCAATGTTGTTATTTCCAAAAGCTTGGACCAAAGTATTTCAGAGATTAAAGTTAGTACTGACTACTTTGTATATTTTTCTCATTTAACTTACTTGTAATTCAGAGCACAGCTCCAGAGATGGACGTGAAATGTTGTAATGGAGGCTGGAGGATTATATCCCAATACAGGTTCATCAGAAATATTCAAAAAATATAAAATCTACAATTACAAAAGCATAAAAGTAGATCCATTGATATCCAATTATCCACAAGTTTTATTTTATCCCATATTACAGCAGTCCTCAACATATGATTATGACTGGGACTGGAATCTTGATTGCTCATTAAAGTGGTTAAACAAGATGTCACTTGGCCAGTTTATTCAACTATCACAATCCAGGTTGTGGTTGTTAAGTGAACTTGTGGATCATTAAGCAGATAGTTCCAAGGAGAAATAAAGTACCTCAGGTGGGTGGGGAGGTCCTGGGAGGCCAAATGCAGGCAATGTACAAGTTCAGAGATGAAGTGCAACAGTTGGTGGCAGCAATATTGATGGCCTGGGCCTTCAGCAGTCTCTGCCAGCTGCCCCTCCTTCCTGACTTCAGCCCAGACCCTCTGCTACCACTGAGAAAGTACACGGCAGTACTTGACTGTAACGCTGGGGCTGAGCTCAGAACAGAGACCCAAGTGCATTAGTAGCCTCAGCCAGTTGTCACTGCTTGGATTTCAGCATGGACCTTTTTCAGCCAAGCCCCTGAAACCAGAGGGGCTAGCAGCGGGCAGGGGCATTTGACTTTCTGGGGAAGCTGGCAGGGAAGACTGCAAAAGGTGATCACATAATTGCAGGGTGGTTGGCAACTAGTTTTAAGTGCATAACACTGTTATGCACTTAACACAGTAAATCTACCTAGAAGGGATGTTTCGTTATTAGCCTTCTCATCTTTCCTATTACCTATTATCTATTCTCTAATTTATATGACAATTAACTTGCTGCTCGTATCCTACAATCTATAGTAGTTGTTTATTTAGTACCCTAGTATAACTTGGAGATTGCTTAGATGGAATTCTATAACTGCTCTAAGCCTATCACAAAAATGTATCTTAGGACATGATGAATGTATTTTTATGAAATGATGAGTATGTTTATAATACGATGACATGTTGAACGTATTTTATGATTATGATGAGGAATTCTAACCTAATCTAATTTAAACTAATCACCTATTCTCTTACTTGTATGAAAATTAATTTGTTACTTGTATCCTACAATCTATAGTAATTGTTTTATTCAGTATACTAGCATGACTTGTAGTTAACGTATCTAGAATTCTATGACTATTCCGTCTATCAAAAAAATGAATTTCATGATACGATGAATGTATTTTCTGACATGATGGGTGTATTCTATGATTATGATCGTGCTATGTCACTTGTAGCTTGTGTCTACATTTACAGCATATGGACCAGAAACAAATTCCTTGTGTGAGTCCAATCACACTTGGCCAATAAAGAATTCTATTCTATTCTATTCTATTCTATTCTATTCATGTTGCAAGTGTCACAATCATGACTTTTATGGTGCTGCAATGGCCATAAATTTAGGCACTGGTTATAAGTCCTCTTGTTCAGCACCTTTGTAATTTCGAATGGTCACTGGATGAATGGTTGTAAGACAAAGATGACCTATACGACATGAATATACTTTATTATTATGAATGCCACTAATACATACACGATGAATGTACTTTATGATAATGAATGTACTATATCTTATTATTATAATCATTGCTTATCAATTATAGCCTTATGACTGTAACCACAGTTTGTTAACTGTAGCA
The DNA here is from genome assembly GCA_032468095.1 of Pareas carinatus. NCBI lineage: Eukaryota > Metazoa > Chordata > Lepidosauria > Squamata > Pareidae > Pareas > Pareas carinatus. The sequence continues at coordinate 35,096 of JANHFO010004932.1, forward strand.
TGTAGGTATTGAGCATATACACCAGAGACAAATTCCTTGTGTGTTCTATTCTATTCTATTCTATTCATCCTTCCTAAAAATTATGCTGTTGTTCAGAATACAGTCTGCCATTCTCCTTCAAATAAGTCATGTCATTTTCCCAGTCTACTTTTTTATACTTAGCAATATATGCTCAATATTCTATGAAGTATATTTAAGTTGTCATTAGACATTTTTATCTAATTAAGGGTTTTTGTTACCATCTGAGAATATCTATAATGTTTCTCAATTGTATCATTTGGCTTTACTCCATGAGGTTATTAGACTGAGTGACATGTAATTGAAAACAAAAAATATTTAGCAAAGTGACATACCTGTTCATGCCAGCTTAAACCAGAAGGAAGTACTTTATGCTGTAGAGTGGCTCCTCTTAACCCTACTGCAACTAAAAACTCCTACAAAACAAAGTATATCTAGTCAGTTTAATGGTTTGAAATGTTTGGAATTACACGAACATCACAGTCTATATTTTCTTTGACAGTAACAATCCTAATAATGTTAGTACCATAACAAGAATTATATAAACAGCATTTAAGATATTATCTGATTGGAAATTCAAAGAATTTATAGTGCAGTGATAAAGTTATGTCCACTAGAATTGTTGCACTAGAAGTTCAAATACTCCTATCAAGAAGTCAAATGTATAGAATTGTGGGTTCAAATTCCTACCTGACTCTATTTACTGACTGGGCCAGTTATTTTCCCATCATACAATCTTATCCAATATATTTATTGTGAGGATAACATGGGGCAGTGGGGGGAATATTTTTATATGCTATCCTAAGCTCTCACAGAAAAGCCAAAATATAAATGTATTGATAAACACTGATGATGTTATCTAGGTTGGGTAATAAAACACCTGCAAGAAAACAAGTAAGTTTAGAGAGCACCAAGGACCCCTCAAATGTATTGATAAATAAATAATACCATATTACATAGATTATAAGCCGCAGGGTTTTTTTGTATTTTGGGGTCTCTATATTCATCGTGCATCTTATATTCGATGTTGTGTTACCAGGGTAAAGAGTATGTTCCAAGAAGCTGCGTAAACAGGAGGTGAGGGTGATCTAGCAGCCTCAGGTTCCACAAGCACGGGGGTGGGGCCTATATATTAATCCTGTGTTTGCCCTTCAGCCAGCTTTGGCTACTACACAATTAGGATACAATCAGTCATCTCAATAATTTTTTTAATAAAGTTGTGCTCATAATTGTTTAAAATGTCATAAAAAAGAATTCATTTTGATGCTGAATTTAAACGAAAACTTATTGTGTACTCATTTAAAAAATGCTGCATCACTAATGCCCTTAATGGCACAGAAGACGATATTGTGTGGGAAAATGCAAGCAACAATTCAGAAACAAGTGATTCAGAAAAATGGGGAACTGAATCTGATGATTAAAGTGGATAAATATGCAATGTATCTTTCATTTTTGCAATAAAATTTATTTTTTATTTTTATAAAGTTCATAATAAATTTTTTTATATTTATTCACTTAACTTTATTTCTAATGTAGAAAAATAAGGCGTGCATCTTATAATTGGTGGCGTCTTATACTCGATGTAATACGGTAAATACGTTAATTCTAAATACAAACCTTTGTATTTGTCTCTGATTTATTTGACTGTATTTTAACAGCAGCTGACAACATGCTTAAGCATTCTGCTCCTACACCATCTGAAAAAGCTGTATTGAGACCTTCTTCTTCCGAAAAATAAACAGTAGGCTCTAACCAATGTGGATGTGTTGCACTTGGCAGTTTTATTTCAGACAGAGACATCGTCTCTTCTACCACTCCTGCAAAAGGATAATTTACTTATTACTTAAAGCAATTTGGAATGTAAAATGAAAACACACATTCTATCTTTCAGAATAAATGAAGATGGCCAAGTCTGGTAATATTCATAGTGACTGTAAATGCTTTGCATTCAAAAATAAAAGGTATTTGGGAGCACAAATGTGCCACTGGTCTACAATATTTTAAAAAAGAACATCTTTTCTTAGAAACAATATATGTTTCTTAGGAATAGTGAAGTTGCTGTGCAATTCTAGAAAGACACATTTAGTTTATGGACTTGCACAGCGAGGTTCCTCTAAAGTATTGCAGAATCCATGTTTTATTATGTACGAATAAAAAGAAATTTCTACAATATATTTCACTAAACATCAATGTTTGCCAATGATCAGAATTTATTTGATTACTTATATTAACACAAAAAGATCAGTAAAGTATTTTTAAAAATAGAAAACAGTATATTACAGATTCCTTCTGAGAGTGGAAGCCTTGACAAATACTCCAATAAACTTACCAACTAGCATTGTCCATTCTGAATGCATAAGACATTGTTAACTAGAGTCAAACTAGAAAATTATCCACATAATTTTGTCTCACATTGTCTCACACTCATCTTATCATAGGGCTATGCAAGGTACAATGCTTGAAGATAAAATACCTCTCTGTAAAGTAGCTGTTTGAAAGCTTGCCAGAGCTGTTTTTAAACCCTTCCTAGGACTTCTGTGCATAGTCATGCATGACAGAAGACATTTCTATCAGGAAAACTGATGAAATGATTCAATGATTTAAACTGAACTAAAACTGAGGAATCCATTCCTATTATTTTCATATACCAAGCTGCATATATCGCAAAAGTATAGTATAATTTTAGGTTTTATCTAGATTGTGTAATACTTCAGATGTGTTTGAAAAAAGGTGTATGTAACAAGCAGGAGAATATGCAGAATCTCTCTGGGATTTAATGAAAAATACAAGTTTCCAGATCTGACATGCAGTGGTTAAAAAGCAGTATTGCAGGAAAACTCTTGTCCACAGGCAGGAGTGGTGGTCCTGACTGGCTCAAGGTTGATTCAGTCTTCCATCCTTCCAAGGTTGGTAAAATGAGGATTCAGATTGTTGGGAGCAATATTGCTAATATTTGTAAACTCAGGGCGTGCTGTAAAGCACTATGGAGTGGTCTTTAAGTCTAAGTGCTATTGCTATTGCTATTCCAAAGCATCTCTTATGAATCGAATACAAAGCATTATACTATCCAGTTTTGATATAATTATCCCAAATTATTTCCATCCTTCTCTGTATACATAGGTTTCTAAATCACTAAAATTCTAATTAAATATAAACTATTTATGTAAAAAACGAGTTATGAACTTAGGCAGCATACAAATGGTGATGGATAAATAAATACATCAAATTAAAATAATGTTATATTCATAAACATTCTTAGCTCCAATTTTTTGAATAAAGTGTAATTACATATAATCCTTTTATCAACATAGCAGTACAAAATAAATCTTGTAATATTAGCAAAAAAATTACATTGTATGCATTTGTTTTTTTCCAAAATCTGTAGTACATTTTATGATTTTCATTAACCGATCTTTTTAAAAATATGAACACAAATTCATATCTACACTACCATTTCAATTTCATACCTTGATGATATAAGTTGAGACTATTAGAATGGAGACATATATAATGTTTGTCTTCAAAACCTTCATACTTGGTTACACAAAATAAAGAACCATTACAAAATTCAAACCAAAATTCTCCATGTTTATCTTCAAATACATGTCCATCATCCTGCTACAAAAACAGTGAAAAAGATATATTAATATCATTTGCTTGTTGAATCTGAAAGCCTTTGTTTCAGAATGAATTGCATTATACATAAAAATACTATTCTGCTTAATACACAAAGATAAAGACATCCTTGATCTGATCCTGACACCTGGTGCTCTATCTACAATATGCAGTTTTCTTATAAGTACTACTGAAATGGTCTCTACTGCCTTCTGAAGAACTTTTTTTTCCTCAATGTTGCCAATAGCCCTGGCATTTCCAGATGCTCCCTTAACAGCTGTACTAATAGCTAGGCTTTTTTAAGAAAAAGGAAAAATGATTTATGCTCCCTTAACAACTATATTAAGAACTAGGTTTGTGTGTGCATGTATGTGTGTATTTTAAGAAAAAGAAAAAATGATTTTATTTTGCTAAATGTCAGCATATCAAAATAGCATTTCATACATAAAATCCCACTAGTCCAACCCACACTAGTCATTCCTACTTGGATATCTCACCTTGATATCTGTGAATATTGACAATAATCCATGGTTTATATTTAAAAGAATTGAAAGAAAATTTTGTGTGCTTCTGTTTTGCAATTCATTTTTTTTCCTTCTCCGGGAACAATAATTAGAATCAAGAGTGGAGAAATACTGCAATGTTTCCTCCTCAGATCCACTCTCATCATCTATAAAACCAATTGAATATTTAATTACTAAATCTAATCAAGATAAATGGTTAACTATATACCCAGGTGGACAATATACCTAGGTTGAGAATATTTATGTACAGATTTTTCCAGGGTTAATTCCTATACTCTTTTAAATAGATTACCATAAATACGTACTCATATTTTTGTTTAACAGAATAGCATTGGATATATATTTTATGCAATACATTACCGTAATGGATAGTAGATTTGAACTGGCTAAAACTGTCTTTACTAAATGTGTTGATCAGCTGGCTGGCAACCGATATTCCGACACCATATGAAATATTCTCAAATGTTTCTACAGGAGAGGGAGCTGTAGGTTCCCACAATAATAGATCATTACTAATCCTAAAAAGAAAGAAAAACTCTGATATTAAATAAGTGAAAATGGCAGTAAAATGAATCATGGCAAATCTATGTTGTGGAAAAAATACTTTTAAAATGACTAACCATATGCAAATCAATAATATATACTAACAGAGGAGTGAATCAATGCATCAGAGAATCACCTATACATCAAACAAATATAGGTTGGTAATTTATTTTTTCTTCTCCTACTTGTTATATTTCTTAAATGTATTTGGAAGAAACGTTAAAATAAGACAAAAATAGTAATTGTCTTGCAACTCAACATGCAAATGTGTACCAGTAGTCTTCAACTTACAATCACAATTGAGCCCAAATTTATGTTGCTAAGTGAGACTATGGCTAAGCAAGTTTTACCCCATTTTACAACCTTTCTTACCACTGTTGTTAAGTGAATCATTGTTATTTTTAAGTTGTAACATGGTTGTTAAGTGAATCTGGCTTCCCCATTGCTTGCAAAGTGGTCGCAAAAGATCACATATTCCCAGGACACTGCAACCGTCATAAATATGAATCAGTTACCAAGCATCTGAATTGTGATCACATGACCATGAGGGATGCTGCAATGGTCCTAAGAGAAAAATGATTATAATTCACTTTTTTGGTGCCGCTGTAACTTTAAGCAGTCACTAAATGAACTGTTGTTAAGTCTAGGGCTACTTGTAATATACTTCTTTAGAAACAGCACAGATACACACAAACATATGAATATGGTTCAAATATTTTAAGAGCCAGGATGATGCAGTGGTTAAAAGCAGCACTTCAGGCTATTTCTGCTGACTGCCATCTGCCATTAGCCATCAAAAGTTCATCAGTTCGATTCTCACTGGCTCAAGGTTGACTCAGCCTTCCATCTTTCCGAGGTTGGTAAAGTGAGGATCCAGATTGTTGGGGGCAATATGCTAACTGTGTAAACCGTTTAGAGAGTACTGTAAAGCACTGTTAAGCGGTATATAAGTCTAAATAATAAATAAATGAATAAATTTGCCAGAAATCAGAAATCAATTTATAGGCTCGTGTTCCAAAACAACTCATACTTTTTCTCTGAAAAACCAAGTATCCTGCACTTCCCTGTAATTGTTGAAAATATCTCTCAAAAGGCTGAGGAATTCTTAGGATTATGTGGAAGACACCATAATGCACTGCAGGGGAAGAAAGTTACCTTCCCAGATCTTTATTTTGAAATGTCTCCGATGGAACCCAAAGATCCTTAATTTTATACTTGCCTATTGTAAAGTTTCTCATAAAAACTCTTGTTTGGTAATGTTAAATAAACATTTGGCAACATGAGTTCTAACACATAATGGGAATTGCTGATTGCTTTATCTTGAAACTCAGTCATCTCCACTGCATCCCCTGGCATCACCATCTGGAAAGAACCAAATGGGGAAAATAAAACAGAATTAGAAATAATAAAACCAGAAGTACAAACAGAAATGCAAGTTCTTGTATTAATTTTAGCACATCGACTTTCCAGAAAAAAATTGAGGATATTTTCAAGTAAACATTGTTTAAATTTAATTCAATTTCGAAATTAAAATGGTTAAAATATTTATCCCGATTTTGTTGTTGCTTCAACGCAAGCCAATCAATTAATGTGAGGTTTGAGATGACAAGGGCTACCAAAACATTCTGGACCTATAGTTTTTTAATTTTACTTTTAAATAGCATTTCAACTAAGGTTGTCAATCAAATTTGATACTTAATAAAAGAGCAGACATCTTGGAGACATACTCATATACCAATTAAAACTAGAAAAGTTTTGAAAGAAATAATTTTGTTTTCAGAGGAGCTCTAAATCTAGGAATGTGCAAAGTTCATAATTAAACCTTTGGCAGTTTTAAGTGTTGCACAGATCTGCCTTAGGGAAATTGTTTGTAATCATGCTAATTAATCACTTTAAATAAGCTTTCATGTTGGCTAAACAGCTTATGATAATTAATCATTGGAAAGACCCAGTACACTAATGAGTACAAGTCAGTTCTTAAAAGCATGCTTACTAGGCACAACAGTACTGTTTATTAGATATGCCACCTCAGAAGATACAGTACATCCAGGTAGGAATGAAACCTCTTTCTAGTTGGGCAGAACTGTTGGGTGCTTGGAAAGATTAATTCTATGTGTAGAAGGGTATGGCTTATTACATCCTGTGTATAGGAGTCGGCTGGTCTATCCTCAAATAATTTTTGCTGGGGAACATTTAAAAATACTGTCCTACATAAAAGATTTCTACTAAGCAAAAAAGATTTCTGGCAATATAGTCCTCCCCTGTAACTCTTTCTTTTAAATTAAAAATAATACTTTATTACATACAAATTTAAAAACATTTATATACATAAACACATACATACCTTTTCCCCCAATTTTTATCATTGAGAAGTCTTTCATAATTCTTTTATGTATGACTTTTAACTATTCTGTTAATTTCTATTATTATTCTTATTATTATTTTAAATGATTTTTGTCACTTTAGTTTCAAATCCGTCAATCATTAGCATTTCTATATT
>JANHFO010004933.1:22162-50328 GCA_032468095.1 Pareas carinatus
CATATCGGGACGCCGGTAACCACAGCCACTCAGTCTTGGAGGGGTTGAGCCTGAGTTTGTTCTTCCCCATCCAGATCTGCACAGCTTCCAGACACCGGGTCATCACTTCCACAGCATTGTTGGGGTGGCCCGGGGTGGAAATATACAATTGAGTATCATCAGCGTACTGATGGAATTCCACCCCAAAGCCATGGATGATTTCGCCCAGTGGCTCCACATAAATATTGAACAGGAGAGGCAAGAGGACTGACCCCTGCGGCACCTTAAGGCCCTGACCTTTTGGGAGAGGTAGGTCATATATTGTACATTAGAACAATTATATGAATGTGTCTTAAGAATTTCACAGCAATCTGGAAGGTAAATCTGCTAAAATAATCATCAGTTTTGGTATGAGAAAGACCTCTTACAGGATAAATACTGGACATCTTTCCTTTATGCTCAGATCCCAGAGAAATCCTTGTTTTACTGAGAATTATCTGCAAAATGAAATGCCAGAAGAAAGTCTGGTAGATAGTAATGCGGATAGAAGATAAGAAAAGAATCCAGTTGGACATAGTATGAGCTATAGTGTGATAGTAAGGGCAGCAAGGAATAATCCTTTCTCTTTGCCAATTGCATCTGTGGAATGTGTTTGTTTGTTTATTACCTGTTTTTATAAATATCTCAAGGCAACTTATGCTCCTAGTATCACTTTTTAAATTTAGAACTCTCCTGAGGAAAGAAAGGCTAAAAGAACAAATAATAGACTGCTGTGAAGTATACTTTGCAGATAAAAATCACTTATATACAGTCAGAACTCCTATCACAATGTTGCCAGAATAGATAGAAGGACAGAATTGATATCAATGTCTCCTTCAGGGTTTGATTCCATCTATGTAGTCTGTGTTTGATGGTTAGTAGCTGTTTTATAGAATCATATAATTATATTCTTCACACCACACAGATCCATGATCAGGAATTCAAAGTAAACCATCCCAGATAGATACTTCAACCTTTGTTTGAACACATCTTAAGAAAGGAAGACATCAACCTTGAATCCAACTATATTGAACAACTATCACCTAGTCTTCAGACTTCTATTTTGGGCAAAGGTAGTAGACAAAGTAGAAATAGAGAGAAATCATAGAATGGGAAGGACTAGAGATCTCTTCAGGAAAATCAGTGAGATCAAGGGAAAGATGGGCAAAGATGGGCATGATAAAAGACAAAAATGGCAGAAATCTAATAGAAGCAGAGGAGATTAAGAAGACATGGCAGGAATACACAGAAGAACTTCACAAAAAAAGATCTGAAGGTCCCTGATATCTACAATGGTATGATCACTGGCCTTGTATCAGATATCCTGGAATGTGAAGTCAAGTGGCCCTTAGAAAGCATTACTAACAACAAAGCTAGAGGAGGAGATGGTATTCTAGTCAAGCTATTGAAAAACTTAAAAGATGATACTTTTAAAGTTCTGCATTCCATATGCCAACAAATCTGTAAAACCCAACAATGGGCACAGGATTGGAAAAGGTCAGTTTACATTCCAATTTGAAAGAAGGGCAATGCCAAAGATTGCTCAAACTACCACACAATTGCACTTATCTCACACACTAGCAAGGTTATGCTCAAAATCGTACAGTCTAGGCTTCAACAGTATGTGAATCAAGAACTACCAGAAGTATAAGCTGGGTTTCGACGAAGCAGAGGAACTAGAGATCAAATTGTCAATATTTGCTGGATTATGAAAAAAACAAGGAAGTTCAAGAAAAATGTCTACTTCTGCTTCATTGCTGCTTCATTTAGCATTAACCATGCTATCACATGCTATCACTGTGCGGATCACAACAAACTATGGCAAGTTCTCAAAGGGATGGAACTACCAGACCACTATACCCTACTCCTGAGGAACCTGTATGCAAGCCAAGAAGAAACAGTTACAACTGGACAGGGAACATCTGACTGGTTTGGAATAGGGAAAGGAGTATGACAAGGCTTCATACTGTCACCGTACTTATTCAACCTATATGCAGAGCACATCATGTGAAATGCTGGGCTGGAAAAATCACAAGCCAGAATTAAGATTGCTGGAAGAAATATCAACAACCTCAGATATGCAGATGATACCATCCTGATGGCAGAAAGTGAAGAAGGACTAAAAGATTTCTTGATGAGGGTGAAACAGGAGAGTGAAAAAGTTGGATTGAAGCTCAACATTAAAAAAAATTAAGATCATGGTATTCTGCCCCATCCCTCCCTGGCAAATAGAAGATTAAGAAATAGCAGTGTCAGACTTCATTTTCTTGGACTCCAAAATTACTGCAGATGGTGACTGTAGCCAGGAAATTAAAAGATGCTTGCTCCTCAGGAGGAAAGCTATGGCAAACTTAGACTGCATATCAGAAAACAAAAACATCACTTTGTCAACAAAGATCCATATAGTAAAAGCCATGGTTTTCCCAGTGGCCAATGTAGGCTGTGAGAGTTGGACTATAAGGAAGGCTAAACTATGAAGAATCGATGCTTTTGAGTTGTGGTGCTGGAGAAGACTCTTGAAAGTCCCTTGGTCTGCAAGGCAATCAAATCAGTCAGTTCTGGAAAACATCTACCCTGACTGTTCATTAGAAGGACAAATGATGAAGCTGAGACTCAGATATTTTGGCCATCTAACGAGAAGAGAGGACTCATTAGAAAAGGTTATGATGCTGGGAAAGATGGGGGCCAAAGGAAAAGAGGACAGCAGAGAATCAGAAGGCTGGATGGTGTCACTGATACAACAGGCATGAGTTTGGGCAGACTGCAGGAGGCTATGAGGGACAGAGAGACCTGGCAGGCTATGATCCATGGGGTCACAAAGAGTCACAAATTTGTACTCTACTTGGTTTCAAAGCATGAAATCAGAGTATCTGAGAAGCTGTGAAATCTAATGGAACTATCCCACCCCACTCATTCACACCAGATTTGAAGTTGTCAGTTCACATCTCAACCAACAAATGCTCTGTCTTACACATTGGTAAAAAAAATCCAAACAATAAATACAAACTGGGTGGATATGACCCCAAAGACAACCCTCACTCTGTCAAGCCCCAGAGCTCATTGTAACAGTATTACCAAAAAAGCATTAAGAGTTGTCAACCTAATTTTGAGAAGCTTCTTTTCTGGTAATATTGAACTGCAAACCAGGGCATATAAAATCTTCACCAGACCAGTTCTCGAATACAACTCATCTGCCTGGACCCATATTGTTTAACAGACATTAATACAATTGAACAAGTCCAGTGGTATTTTACGAGAAGAGTACTCCATTCCTCAGACCGCAATAGAATACCTTATGCCACCAGGCTTGAAATTCTGGACTTAGAAAGCCTGTAGCTATGCTGCCTAAGGTCTGACCTAAACCTAGTACACAAAATTGTCTGTTACAATATTCTATCTATCAATGATTTCTTCAGTTTCAATCACAATAATACAAGGGCTAACAACAGATCCAAACTCAAAGTAAACCGCTCCAGACTCAATTGAAGAAAATATGACTTTAATAACAGAGAGGTCAATGCCAGGAACTCATTACCTGACACTGTGGTTATATCCCTAAACCCCCAAAATTTTAACCTTAAACTATCCACTAAGGACCTCACTCCATACCTAAGAGGTCCATAAGGGGGCATGCATAAGCCCATTAGCGTGCCTACCATCCCTGTTCTACTGTCCCCATTTATTCATACTCAATTATTATTATGTATATGCTTATACCTACATGATTATATAGTATGTTCCTACTTATACTTAAGCTTCAGCTGGTGCAAAATGCATGAGTAAAGGCAGTTGTGAATGCCTGTTGTTTAGCAAGTGTGTCTCCTCAGTTCTGTGGGCTGCATTGATTGCTAGTAGGCCTCCAGGTACAAATCAAGGTGTACCTAATTACCTGTAAAGCCCTACAGGTTCAAGCTACTTTTAGGACTGTCTCTCCCCAGTTGTTTCTACACATTCTGCCCAGTTTGGTGGGAAGAATATGTTCCAAGTTTTGTCAGCCAGGCAATGTGGGACACAGGAAGAGTATATTTTTTGACTGTGGCATTCATCCTCTTGAGTAGCATCCTTCCAGAGATAATCCTCTTGGCCTATCATAATGCCTTAAAGACCTGGTTCTATCATCAGGTCTACAGTGCTGATCGTGTGGGTGAGCCTATCATTTGGTGATACTATTATGAATTTTTACTAGTTGTTGGTTGTTGTTCTTGGTTACTATTTATGTTATTTATAATTTTGAGGAAAATAATACAACTTCATTTAATTCTTGTTGACTAGAATAATGTGCTTGAGATGGAAAAACATAAATTTAATAAATAAGTTAATAAATGTAATGGATAAATAAACCATTACAAGTGTGTTGATTAGAATGTATGCAAGATGATGCCATACTGTGGCTCAGAAACCAAATGATTCTTACTGAATCTTGGTGTGATGCAATGAGTATGGATCTAAAAATTGTATCATAGATCAAAGTAATTATATCTGAAAGGGAAAATAGAATAAATGATTGCCAGTTAGAAATAAATAGAGAGGAACTCGAGCAAGTAGATGATTTTGTGTATCTTGGAAGTATGTTTAGTAAAGGTGGCAAAATGAATGGAAACATTTTAAGATGTTCAAATGATAGTGAAAACATAGTAGGCAGTATGTTGTATATTGTAAGAAATAAATGTCTTGAAGTGCAAATAGCTGCTTATAAGAATGAGCTTCTACTCACATTTTTATATACAAGCAATAGTTGGGTCAGGAGACTCATAGAAGTGAGCTAAATGAAATGAGTTATGTGATACATGTGATAAATGAAGTAGGGTCAAAGATGCATAGGTGCTGAAGGAAGTTGACTGAATAGAAAGAAATGAGTGGTGGGTACAACAAAAGTACATCGAGGCAAGTTAGTTACATACAGAGAATGAAGTTTGGAAATAAGATGCTAGAAGGTGATTGTTTATGTTGTAATATGTCTACTTGCTTTAAAAAAAATCAAAAATACAAAAAGCAATATTATAACCAATTGGGACAGAGGGTCTAATGGGTGTGAAGGAAATGGTTTGTAAAAACAATGGTGCTCCCTGGTATTTATTAGTTACTGTAGAATTTGGAACTTCTAATGCTGATCCATGTATCTGAATAACTCTGAGCCCACCAAACCTTAAAAGTGTTTCTACTCTTGATCTTTGCTACAAATCAAGACTCTTCCTCAGAGTTATGGAACAATAAGCAGATATTTGACAATCAAACCTGCATGTTTGATAATAAAATTTTATCCAAGGGTGGTTGAAGTCTCCACTGGGAGAGCTCTACATCTGTCCCCTCCGACATTCTGTCCAACCAAACTCCCTTGCTTAGTAACATTTCTCCTCCAAAACTAAAACTGTCCTTAGAGAGGCAGGAAGTGGCGGTGATTTTGAATGCTGACACATACAGACTGAGACTCCACTAGTGTATTCATATAAAAACAAACAAAACAAGGGATAAAAATCATATAGTAGGCTAAATTGTTTTACCAAATAATGTAATTTTAAAGTGATGATGTCTTAATTTTTTAAAGAATATAATAGTAAAACAGATATGGGATTTTTAAAAAACTTTATATTAAAGACATCTTAAATTCAGGATTCTCCTTCTTTTGAATTAAAATGGCTTTGGCTCTTGAAGTGGTACCAGAGCTAAAGAAGACCAAATTATAGGTTCTCGCCAACTGTTTTGAGGGGAGGGGAATGGTTAAATGTTTACAAAAATTTACCATATGCATTAGAGATAGACAATTACATGTGGCCCTCAAAAGAAATCTTCAAATGTGGTCTTCAAATTGTAATGTGGTTGTCTTCAAAAGTGTATTATTTAATGAAACAGAGGGTAAAATTAGCATAAATATGGCTGACGAGTAATTGTATTAACTATATTTAATTTTCTGACAGTGTCAGAGTCAATGAAATGAAATTCATTTTATTATCTTGGCTGCATTCACACATTTTTAGAGGATGGCCTCTGGCATGTTTCTCAAAGGTTAAGTATGAGTCTCAACCAGAAAAAAGATCAGCACCTTAGCGGTATAGCATTACCTTGATTTTCCTTATGAATTACAGATCCATTTGGGAAGGCAGATGATAAAGAACCACTCAGCAATGCTGTCAGAAGCGATTCAGCCTTCATTGGAGGTAAGCTGAGCAAATCATGTTTTTCCAATTCAGTTTTGGGGGGTTGGGTTATATGTCTTAGTGACTCTTCAACCCTCATTTTCTTTTAGGTGGGTATAACTGCTAAAAGAACTTTCTATTACATTTCTCAAGTGTCCAATATTTCTGATTTAAAGTTATATGTAGGCAGAATAGAAGAAAAATAATATTTCTGAGGTTTGTTATAGGGATTTTTTTTCATTTGTTTGTTGCTATTTTAATCCTGCTGGAAGCCATGGAGAATGTAATTACGTGTGCCACTTCCAGCGTTTTCGTTATCCATTCGAATTTATCTCTAGCAACATCACAACCATGAGCAGGGAGAACCAAGGTATTATGGGCAGGATCTGTCCTTTTTATGTTAGATTGCTTTTCCTGAAGAAGGTTGAAATTCAGAACCATTAAGAAGAAAAATTATTTGAAAATTGATTGTAACTAATCACTAACTGATATAGTTGTCCTGTAACTGTATCTATTACTACTGTGTCCAAAGCATAGGAAGCTATCTTAGTTCAGTTTTGTGTTCTGCAGCATAGATCCAAAAACATTTTGAAAGATGAGCACAATTTTCTGAGTTTATTTGGGGTCACTTCATCTTCTTTGTCTCATTGCACAGTTCAGGGAAGTATTTTCAAACTTTATGACCCATTGGACTTCACAATTAAAAAACACGAATTAGAGTACCAAAAAAGAAAGTAATTGAATTAGTACTATATCCATTGAGAGTTGACCATCCCAATCCAATTGAATGAATATCCAGTTTCAGCTAGATTGACTTGAGACCATGAATGTTTTAAATCCCCTCAATAGTAATTATGATAATTGAGAGTTCTTACCAATGGATAAGTTCTATTTGTAGGCAGATTGTTGCTTAGATCTCATGAAAACTTGGTAAACCTGGTAACAAATATATTCTTTTAGGAGGAAGGAATTAGTTATCCCAATATCATGTGAACAAATTTCCAGAATGGATCTCCTCTCCTTCCTCCTGCATGAGTACCACCCTTACCTCCAGATGTCTCACCAAGCAGTATGAGGAACTGCAGAATAGTTTACCATTTTACTTAGCAGTGAAATAGCAGTGAAATCTTGCATAATAACTGTGCATCAACAATGTTTGCTGAGGTAATTCAACATGAAATATAGTGCGTTCAGGTTTGGCTGTTCTCCATTGAGATCAGGAAGAACATCCAAGGTTGAGGTTAAGTATAACCAACTTCTATGATTATAGACAAAATTCACTTATGCAGCAGCAGTGAACTTCACAACAAAATCAAATCTATTCTGCTGAATAGGCAACATACCTCATTCTGAACTTTATGTTTGCATTTTGTCTTTTGCTCCTCAGGTGTTATTGCAGTTGTGATCTTCATCATCTTTTGCATTGTGGCCATTATGAGCAGAGTCCTCTATCAGCACAAACGGACTCATCAGAACAACCAGGCAAAGGAAAAAGAGTATCCAGAACACCTTGACCGTTCTTTTAAGACTGAGGTTGACTTACAGAACCCAGTGAGCGAGTGCAAACGAGAATACTTTATCTAAAGGACCCCCTCACTCCTTGTTACACTTTGGCATTTCCATGATGATGATGGTAGTGGTGGTGGTGATGGTGTTTTTAATCCATCTGTTACTTTGGAATTTCCCCACTCTCTGGAAAGAACTAATAGACACTGAAGAAATAGGCAGAATGTGCACTATTCTCCATCCAAGGTCACCATAGATAACACCTAACTGCTGAAGCAACCGTGTATCCTAACTAAGTTCGTCATTACATGCATGGTTGACTATTTAGTTTCTGGATTTCTGAAATGTTGCTTTCTGGATCATTTCATGTTGGATCTGAGTGATATATACTAGAGGTAAAGTGGAAGATAATTATGTAGCATTACAGCTATTGCAACAAGGTAGTGTGAAAGAATCAGACCACATTAGCTCACTAAAAATGTATTTAAGACAAGCCAAATCCTTTGTTCTGCAAATTGGCCTAATTCTGTTTTGTGTCTGTGGTACTCAGCTGAATTTGCAAACTAAGGATCTGGAACAGGCTTTTCCTTTTATGTTCCTTTTGATCACATCTTTTCCTTCAAACTGAAACATTTGTCCAACATAAGGTCAGAGTTTGCAAGAAAACCATGTTACTTTCTGAATGGGCAGGTAAGAGAGAGAGAGCTGAGGCCAATGGGATAAATCTGTCAAGTGCTTGCCTTCTTTGCATAACCCCTTTAGATTCTGGGTTCATTTGGCTCAAGAATCATCTGGCACTCAAGGTGGCTTTATAAGACACTGAGGCACAGCTTGGCTTTATAAGAGGCATCCCTCAGTCACTCATGTCCTCCAGGATGGAAGAGTTTATAAGCCTACAGTAGTTGGCCTAAAGATGGAGATGAGCAGAAACATTTCCACTGAGCTTGAATGCCATTGATGCTTCTGGCTTTCCAAAATCATTTGTATGTTCTTTCTCTATCTGAGGGCCACCCGTTCCTGTCCTTTGAAGGCACCCTTGGTGGCCGGGCTAGAGGACCCCTGTGGCAAGGGCCAAGGAGGCAGGAGATGTGTCATGTGCTTAGGGTCTCAGCAAATGCAGAGAAGCCCAAGCCTGCTCGGTGAATGCTTGGTCTCTGAGCATCACATTTCCCACTGATTTCTCTGGGGATGGCACCTTCCTCCACCACATTGGGTCTCTCTGCTCTCCCTCTGGAACAGAATGTACCAAAAGGCCTAGAAAGGGGGCTTAAGCAGTGCTCCTCTGTGCCACCTTCAATGTGGATGTGGCCCAGGACTTGTGATACCAGCCTGCAGGCTCCTCGGGGAAGCCACATTTAAATCAACCTTAAGGGACTTCAGGGACACAGAAAAACAGCCCTTCTTTCATTCCTGGAGGTTGCAGCTAATATTGCCACACACACAAACACACACACACATAAAAGTGTTCACTTTTTTTCCCTCTATTAACTTTGATCTGGAACTTTTTGATTTGAAAATCCTCTTTCCCCCCCTTTTTTTAAAATGTAGCTACTAGAGTGGAGACCCTTCCTCAAATAAGATAGTCAATCTAGGGAAACAGTTCCACTAAATTTCTGATGATGATAGTTGAAGATGATTAAAATCTATATTTTTTTCCAGAAGCGGTAGCTTCCCATGATAGAAAGAACTCAAAAATTGGAAGGGGATGTATTTGGTGATATTTACATATGTAACAACCTGGCAGCTTTTCTATTTCAACAGAATGATTAATGGGAATGATCACACACACACACTTCCCATATTAGGTTGTAGCAGTGTTTCGATTAAGCCAATGTAATCTTGCGATAATGAATGTTGTCACTACTTTCGGCAATGATTGTGGTAGGGATTCTGGCTCCTGCAGCCTATGGATTTCCTGTCTCAATTTAAAGCCTTTGTTATAATGTCTCTATTATGCTAAATCAGCCAATGAAAAGGAGGGAAATGCATGCACACAAGCATACACACACACAGAGAGAGATCCATCAAAATTCTCCAACAACCTTCTCTACTTTTATGGAAGAAAACATGGTCCTATGGAAAGGAGGATCTCCTTCCTCCCTCCTCCCCATCACACATTATAGGAAAAAGACTATTCAATAAAAAAGTCCATCTCATAAAGTTAGCAATCAATAACCTTTACTGGATCATGAAGCAATAGCTGAGGCAGAGGCATTAGCTCCTTCAATTAACAAGCACTTTAGCAGCTTTTTAGGTATTAGGACATTGTGTAATCTCTCACATGAATAAATGACTTGGTGATGCTGCTAGGAAATGACACTTGAACTTAATTTGGATGCAAACATTAAAGGTGGTGGGATCAAGCACTAGATGTATAAATATAAACAAAATCCCCACAGTTTAAATGCCAAGGCTTCCCTTTGCAGGTATGTGATGAGGAAAAATGTAAATTTCCTAAAGAATATATTATCAAAAACATCTTATCTCTTTTTAATAACATGTAACTTGATTTCTAAGATCTGATCCACCCATCTTAAAATTGCCAAGGTTGAGAAATACTATTCTTGCTCACTGTTTTATTTCCTTTTTTAGCTTCATATTTATTTCATTTCGAATATTCTAGCAAGGACTGATTGATTTGTTTGCTTGTTTCAATTTTTATGTCTCCCATCTCCTCTACACGGTGACTCTGGGTGGCTTATGGTTCCTGATGCCAGAGATTTGCTTTCTTAGTCAAGAATTATCTTTGGCCTGAGAATGATTTGATCCAGGACAAATACTAGATTTAGTGTAATTGTAATATCAATTTCAAGTCGGAGTGATAGTACAATTCTTTTCAGTATATTTAATGGTTTTTGTTGGCATATTAGAAATTACAGTTGGCCACCAAATTTAGAGAACCTGAGGGACATTGCTGAAGGCTCTGGAAATCCACATTAACCCTGGAATTTCAGGGTGTACACTCCCAATTTAAGCTAAGTATGCTATCAGACTCTGTGTGCTACACTGTATGTGTCTCTGTGCTGATTGTCTAGTTTGGCAAAGAAATACATCTTTATTCCTTGTACCCCATATAGTCCCCAGTCTAGTGATGGCGAAGCTTTTAGAGACCGAGTGCCCAAACTGCAACCCAAAAGCCACTTAATTATCACAAAGTACCACTCAGCAATATGCCCCCACGTGGACATTGGTGCCCCTCGTACCCCCATATGCCACCCCAGCACCATACACACACACACACCCATCTACCCATGGCCTTCCAAAGGCTTGCCCCAGCTTCTGCACACACACACCCCGCCCGGCAGCCTACCCCAACTTCTGCAGCCCACATGCAGTCCTCCACAGGCCTTCTGTGTCCCACCACGGGTCTCCCACTCTAGCTTCTGTGGCCCACTGTGAGCTATGCTCCCCTCCAACCTAGCTCTTCTCCTCTCTCACCCTCGCCACAGACTCTGCATGTGAGCTGCCTGTCTTAGCCCAGACAGGGGAGGAAAAAAGAACCTCCATTGGGCTGCTGGGTAGAGGGACAGGTGATGTCAGAAAAGTCTTCAGCTACACATTGAGAGTGTGGATCAGTACCCCACATCCCTCTGGCTTTCTAATAAATAAATCTGTGCTGGAATGACAATGTGCATGCCCACATAGAGGGCTCTGAGTGCCGCCTCTGGCACGCATAGCATAGGTTCGCCACCACTGCCCTAATCCCTTTCATCTGTGGAATACTTGTATAGGGCATAGTGCTGGACTTTTTGCAAAGATTCTATATGACTGACTATCAAATTTTGTTTTATTTAGTTCCGAGTTTTTTTCCTCTTTGTTGGCACCCAAACAGGATATGAAGCAAAAACTAGACTTTCAGGTTGAATGTATTTATTTGATTGATTTCTATAGCTGCCTATCTCAGCAAACAACTCTGGGCAGCTCACAATTTGGAAAAGAATTGATAAGAATGTTTCCCCGAAGCGCAGAAATTCTGTAGTGGGCTGTAGTGATAATAATAGCAAAAATGTCATAGATGTTTCTTTGACCATTCTCTGTCATCGAAATTCTGCATTCTTGTTTTTATTTTAGTTTTGAAGTACAATTGGTTTTGATGTAAAGCATATTTTCTTGACATAAAAATACATTTCCCTGAGTTGCCTTAGGTGATTCTTCCACGGGGCCCCTTGAATTTAGGAAATGCAAGCAGCCAGAGAGGCTGTAGAGCAATAGGGAAACATATGATAGAAGGGAAGACAAAGAGAAAAACCATGGCTAATATGGTGCACTGTGCCATCTGCTTGTGATAGGTGAAGATCTGGTATAGAACTGGAATTTAAGACATTTCCCATCCTACCTTAATGTTTGCCTGAGGCACTTAGCATGTGATCCAGGAAGATATGCAGAATCTCTTTTCTTAACAGAGATTGATAGTCTTTGAGTTTGTTGTCTTGCTAGTGAAGTTACTCATTACTAATACTGAATCCCTCAACCTGGAAAGAGGATTTCTCATCCAGCTCTCAACTGCAGTTTGATGCTTTAGGATGAAGAAATCTTCTTCCTTCCAGTTTGGTTTTTTTTTCTTTCATTTTGGGTGATTCTAGATCGGGGTGGGCAATTAATTTTCCCAAGGGGCCACATGAGAAACTGGGACTGTTATGGAGGAGCACCACAGACCTACCCCCTGATGTGGCTCCACCCCTATCATGGCCCCACCCCCTTCTGCCATGACCCCGCCCCTACCACTGATGCTGCAAGCTGCACAGGGACAGCCAAATGTGGCCCATGGACAGTAAAATGCCCAGGTCTGCTCTAAACTATGAGTACAGAACCTGTGGCTCCCAGATGCTACTAAATTGTAATTAACTCTGGTTAAGAGTGAGGGATTCTGTGAGCACTATTTCAACATTATGTCCTATTTGTCTCATTTCTCCAAGCTTCTTACTTTTTAAAGCTGTCTTTCCAAACAGCAAGTTTGTCCAATCTTTGGTCCAGCCATTCTACTGCTTATATCGAAGAGGTAAGCAGCAAGGATTACCTTTTATCCCAGAATTTGAAAAACGTATATCCTACTTGCCATGGGTATTTGCATGTTTCCAGTAGTCCTTGACTTATGACCACAATTGAGCCCCAAATTTCTGTTGCTAAGTGAGACATTTGTTAAGTGAGTTTTGTTCCATTTTGTGATCTTTCTTGCCACAGTTGTTAAGTTAGTAACCAGTTGTTCAGTGAATCTGGCTTTCTGATTGACTTTGCTTGTCAGAAGATGATCCAGCACTGCCAATGTCATGAGTTCATTGCCAAGTGTCTGGATTTTGATCAGGTGACTATAGAGGTGCTGCAACAGTCATAAGTGTGAAAAATGGACATAAGTGTTATTGTATCTACATGAACCGTTGCAAGCAAGCCAAAGACTACCTGCATAGGGTTGGTGATAGTGGTGGAGGGGGTCAAGCAGGGCAAATTATGAACTCATCTCAGGACAAATGTCACACTTTTTCCCACTTCCGAAGAAAATTGCATGCAAGCATATAAGGGGTGGAGTTGGGTTATGGTATCGTAATAAATCCTCTCTTTCTTATAAGTATTTCCTAAGTGACAGCCTAGCAAACAGTGATATGTATCACTTTCAGACTCAGCCCTTGGAATTGACTACTCATCAGCTGACTCCACAAATCTAGATAACAAAAATGACATTGTGTGGCCAGAATATTCAAGGCACTGAGGGAATTATACCTTTTTCCTGGTGTAGAAATTTCTTGATTTTGACCTCAGGACATTTGTGGAGTGCATCTAGGCAGAACTAGGATTTTTCTTTCAAACCTTACCAAAGTGTTGCTCAGCGATAAGCTTATCAACAGAAAAACACTTGTTACTTCACTAATGTGCGACTGCTTCTTTCTGGGATATTCCTCTTTGAGTAGCACATTCATTGTGAGCTTCGGTGTTTTATAGAAAGCAAAATTCTAAAATCTGAAATAGCTGCTAATGTTTTTATTATAAAGAGCTAGGCAAAAAAATAATATTTTCCCAAGTGTGGAAATTGGTCTTATAGTTCTGCATACAAAGATTGTTAATCGGATGTTGTAGGCTATAGGTAGATGAACAATACAATTAGAAATCTGAAAAAAAAAGATAATGTGATACAAAGGTAAAACCCAGGCTCTGCAGGCTGTTGGTGACAATTTCTCTGAATTTTAATTATATCACAAAGTTTCTTTCCAAAACTTTGATGGATTCAGTCTATTTAGCCCTTGATGGTCTGCTTGCTAGGTTACATAATATATTATCCAAGATCAGGTTTTGTGGTTGGTCAGTTTTCTTCAACCCACTTCAGAGTGTCTTGGAATTTTCTAAAATTGCTGCTTGGTCTATCCTGGTAAGCTTCTCAGAGTTCAACAAGTTACTCTGGGCAGCAAATAATCTTTAAAAACAATTCCAATCCTAATTCTAACTCCTTTCCTCTAGCCCACAGTTGACCAATTTAAATTATGCCATTAACTTCACAGCAAGTTATACAATGCTAATTATTTGCATAATTAGAAACAAAAGCCAAAAATAGATAATAAGTAAACAAGTTATACCATTCTGGACTTCAAGCCTATGTATCTTAAGTAACGTTTGTTCCTATGTTCAAATCTTCCACTATCTTTCCTTGTGCAAAACTATAATCAAGTACATGGTTCTCAATAGCAGCCCTAAGCAATGTGATAACAATTCCAAAACTATTTTGTATACAGAAGTTTTGTTATATTGACAAAAATTATTTGCTGTTGTGGTGATTTGGGCTTCTAATCACAAACTGGGAACAGTTGCATGTTTTAGTGATATTTCACATATAGCATTGATTAAATTAACTTTTGTATTTTTACATATTTTCCTACAATGTTTTTAAACTGATTAATGGAATTTATAAAGGACAAGTATGTAAGAATGGCCTTGCTGGGTTAATCCAAGGTTCATCTTATTTTTTTTATTTGAGTGGCCAACCAGGTACCCTTGGAATACTTACAAGCAAAATACAGAGAGGGATCCACCTCTCCCTTATTGTTCCCCTGTAACTGGTGTAGGAAATCATCAACTTAAAACCAAAACTGGAATCAGAATTTTCATTGTTAAGTAAGGCAGCTGTTAGGTGAGTCACTAAATTTTATGACCTTTTTTGCCACAGATGTTAAACATATCACTGCAGTTGTTTACATGAAGCACGCCATTGTTAAGTGACTTCAGCTTCCCGCATTGACTGAGTTCGTATTCCTATCCCTTTCTTGTTCCACAGTAGCAAACATTCACCTAAAGAGAACATTATCAGAAGCTTCCCAAAAGCCAGAATAAAAAGATCAAAAACGTGCTTCCATAGTGAATGTATTCCATATAGTTGATGCTATAACCCCTCAAAATTGTCTTCTTGTCCTCCCTCACTTCACATGGAAGCAGCATTCTCAGCAAGGTCTTTCTTGATCTAGCAACAAAATTGAGACCTATCCTGATCTACACTATATAGAGTTTTTAAAGTCACCCATGTGAGTGGCCAGACTAGATCTTGTGGTAATCCAATCCCATAGTTTAATGACTTCCTTTTGCTTTAAATCTTTTAATGAACTCCATTGGATTTCCAAAAGTATATCTAACAAATGTAGACATATTTCTCTGACAGTCAGGGTGACTCTCATCCTGCACTCTTCCCCTGTAGAGTTCTTCTCTGTGCTTGTTTGGTCCTATTAGCTGTTTTTGTTCATGAGCTCCCAACCGTTTCTCCTCTTTCCAAAGAGAGCTGACAGGGTCTGCATTAAGCTAGTGACAATTTTCAGGCAAGAGGATCAAAAATGGTAGAAGGGAAGGTATGTCTGAAAATCCTCTAAAGAATATGTAGCTAAGATGCTTTCTACCCAAAGCTCAACTGTCCTCAACCATGTCTGTGTATAAAATTCATTGAATTATACTATGTAACCTTCAATAATCAGCAAAACATATCCTTCCGCTTGCTTGATATTTGATAACTAGGAGCTTTCCTAATATAATATGTGCCTGTGGTGATATTTAGTAGATGTATTTCTTTATTTACAGCTCCCTTTGCCTATGGAGATAAATAGGTAGATTTTTTTCAGATTATATTCTGAATTGTGACTAATGGCAGGGGTGGAGTGAGATAAGGGCAGAAGAAAAAGGGAGAAGCCCAAAGAATTCCAGGTATTTAGTGCTTTCTCTGTTTAAGGACCTCACATTTTTCTTCATTATTCTGACAGTTCTTTGGTTAGGTCATTTTATTTTATATGATTTCACTAACAGGGAGCCATTCAATCGTGACTCATTTAATTGCGTTCTGAAAAGAGGAAGGAGGAAGAAGTGAAATTCACATTTTTATTCCAATAACTTTTCCTCCTATAAATTATTGTGCCATATTTTTCCCTTATTCAACACAGCTGTTATAAATCACCCGTTTGCTCTGCTGCACATTCTTTTCTTTCCCTTGATAGAAAAGTCCATTGAAAATGTACCAAATTTAGCCCTAAGCTGAATCTCTGATGAGATCAAAAGAGAAGTTCTGGACAATAAACCAGTGCTGGATTTTGAATCCATATGCATGCACACAAGGAAATACACATGTGCATATAGGTCACACAAGCAGATAGGCATATACATATAGAACAAATACGCAGCTCACACATTTAAATACATATACAGACATTCTATCTGACTTCATTGGTCATACAGAGTTTATGTTACAAGATGAATTTCTAGTTCTAGCTATGAAGTAGTTCAAGTTCTCTTCTGCAGGAATCGTGGTATTCTGTATAAGTCTAGGGAGCTATTTGTTTGTTTATATCCTGCTTTTATTATTTTTTATTAAAAAAACTCAAGGCAGGCTTTGCAATGTTCATTATACATTTGGGGATTCACTGCAATAAAGCACTAAGGACAGAGTTTGCCCCTGCAGTACAGCCCCATTGAAGAAGAATTTACAACGACCAAAAAAGCATGCAAGTACTTTTTTAATCCAAACTTTGAATCCTTAAGTAACTTAACTTTCTGCACAAACAGATCTAACTCAATCCTTCTTTCAGCTTTTAAGGAAGAGAGATTCTTTGTACTCACCAATTTAGAGATTCCATTAAAACTTACTGGGCTTGCTGTCCTACTTTCTTATCTTAATTTGTTAACTACACAATGTTGCATTGTATGCTGTTAATTGGAAGCTTTCTTGCATTGGAAAGACAGTATGTGCCCTACATAATACACTGTGCATTAAACAGAAGCACTTGGATTTTAAATTTAATTAGACCCATTGAAATCAATAGAATGAAATTGACATAAATCTTAGGACCTTGAATTTCATCCCCATCTCATTAAAAGGCATTAAAACTTGCTTTCTGGCTTTTATGTATCATCTTGGCACTTACTAAGCTTACACAAGCAATCCAAAAGATTTAGATAGTTAATATGAAATATATCCTATCAGGAAGAATTTGATTGCTAGTGCCACCAAAAGGCTGAAATCTGCCTTAGGCCTTTGGAGGTCTGAATAATAATTTACTCCATTTGAAGCATAATGGGTTTATTTGCAATTTCTCCAAAAACAAATTAGATTGTAATGGGAAAGAGAACAATATTATTCTATATTAAAAATGATATTATTTATTGTTATATCCAATCAAGCTGAAATATTAGCTACAGTCATATAGATGAATTGTTATATTTTTAATTCTTTTTTTATTCGAGGGAAGAGTATCCCCCAAGTAAATTTCCATTTAAAGCAGACACACTGATAAACTGGTGCATGAAGGCTTTTTCCTAATTGTCCTCCCTCTTTTGAATTTCCATTCAAGAGCCCTGAAAAAGTCCTTCCATCTATAGAAGGATATTGTTGGATCCAACTATCTATTTCAGTACAGCAAGCACATTAATATACTGATGTTGGTTCATCCAATTTCTTATCCATAGTGGGAAGAGGGTGGAAGAAAAAAATGCCACTATTTGAATCATAGCATTTATTCAAGCCCCATTTTATTATTTGGCTTGGTTCCCATTGTCATTCTAGATGAGTTTTGTATGCATCATTTTCTTACTGTTCACTGTTTTATTAATGTGATAATCAATGGAACTTTAGTTTGCATTTTTAGGATTATTTTTCAATTTGGGACTAATATTTTTGTTGTTACTGTTGTTGTTTGACTTCACTCTATCACGCCACTCACATTCCCAGCATTACCATTGATGTGAAAAAGGTTGTCCACTCTTGGCTTATGTTTTTGTCCTGAGCAATTCCATTGACTTATTCGTATAATTAGTAGAAGAGCAGTATGGTAGCCTATTGTTGAAGACTCTTGCCTCCCACTTGGAAGATTGAGAGTTCAATCCTAGGAAGCAGAAGATGTCTCTCTAGGGTATGCACAAAAAATATCTGCTGTGACCTCTGTGTGGCATCAGGAAGGGCATCCAGCCACTCAGCTACATACAGTTTCCCTGACTTTATTCTGAATTAAGGAATTGCAGGGTCATAAAAAGGAAGTATAGTTAGTACAAATGCTAGTTTAATAATCTTACAAATGCCGGGTTTTCTTTACACCATAGTTAGTTGTTATGATGCTAAAGTTAGGCTTGCTTGCTTATTCTTCTCGGTATTTTAATATTGCTTCCTCCCAGTCAAACTAGTCTAACAATATATACTGTATCTTATAAAATGGCATCAAAAACCTAGATATCATGACAAATTAAAAAGGTAGTATGATTCATAATTCCAACAATAAAATACACTGGCAGCAGTCTTAAAATCAGACTCGTCGGGAGAGAGACTTGAGTATAAAAATAATATGCCAAAATAAAATACTGAAATACACCAAGGAAGGAGCAGATTTAATTTATAATTAAAGAGTCCCATAAAGCCTCCCTCTGATTAATACCCATTCTTTGAAGAGAACACAGTTTACAACATACATAAAATGTTAGGTAGGCAGGATTCCAGACTTTTAGGGTTTTATATTTAAACTCCTTGAATTAATCTGGAAATCTATAGGGTCCCAAGGAAGCTTTGCAAGAGCTGGTGGCACATGGTCCCACTGAGAAATTCCCAACAAAAACGCAGATTGATGCATTGTGAAAGGAATGCAATTTCCAAATTTCTTTCAACTCTGTCTCCATGTAGAGGACAATAGTGTAGTCTATTCAACGCTTATTCAGAAACAAGAGTTCTGATCCAGACTAGTAGCTCATACTCAAGGCTATTGACTTCAATGAACTCAAGACAGATTATTGATGGAATAGTGGTCCTGATGTTAGTTTCTGATTCAACTTATTTCTTTCAACTCTTGTTTTTGCTGATGTTCTTTGACAATAGTTGCTAAATATTCTAAAGAGCATTCATTGCCAGCTTTTACAAGTGATAATTTATCATATTGCATGCAGTCTAAGAAAGACATATTGTTTGATCACCTTCTTTGCTATTTTAACTACAAAAATGATAGTTCACCAGGGAGCATCAAGAAACAATCAAACACAATATGTGTTGTTGACACAGCTAAGACTGTGTTGTCTCAGAGTTGTGATTTCTGGAATAATTTTTATTAGCAAAGTCACTGACATAATCAAAAGAGAGAAAGCTAAAAGAAAGATAAATTTTTTAGAAAGTTGGTTACAATAGTCA
Organism: Pareas carinatus; assembly: GCA_032468095.1. Lineage (NCBI taxonomy): Eukaryota > Metazoa > Chordata > Lepidosauria > Squamata > Pareidae > Pareas > Pareas carinatus. The sequence continues at coordinate 41,441 of JANHFO010004933.1, forward strand.
GTAGAGAGGACACACATATATTTTCAGAGAAGAAATTTCAAAATAGTGAAGCTTCCCAAAATATCTTCTCCCATCAGTTCTTAAAGATGGTATTCAAATTCTCTAGAGCTTGACCCTAAATCTGGGCTTATCCATAAGAGATGGATGCAAATACCCTTTTGTCATCAATCAACTTCTTTTATACCATAATATTAAATGTTTGTTTTCCATGTCTGAAAATCGGCTTTTTCTAATGTTCACTGACACCTTATATGTCGTGTAATTGTTTCATAAATATATATTGATGCAGAAAGTTGAGGCAGAATGTTAATATGATTTAATGGAAGTGAAATTAAGAGATGTTCAGTGCACTGAAGGGGTACAATTTACTATCAGTTAATTAACAGGACATGAGAAATCAATTGTTGTATTTGGTGTGTGAATCTAGCCTGAGATGCAGGTTGTGTAGTGCCTGGGAAGTCACCAGTTTCCCTTGAGACACCAGGCTTCATCAGCATCTAGCCATTTAGAGAAAATGAGCTGTCACTTCCTGTTTAAATCCCATTACTTTTTTAGTTCCTTTTTCTAATTCTGTGACTTATCATCCAAATAAAACAGCAACATTTATTATAAACCAGAACAGGACAACAAAAGCTGAATAACTTTCATCTTTTTTTGTTCATTGTGAAGAAAATGTTGACATTGGGTTATTTCAAACTTTTGCTAAATGTATTAGTTATTAAATAATATAATAAAGCAGAAAACTAAATCAAAGAGGGGGGAATCAAGAAAAAAAAGAACCAGTTGGATAATTGCTGTAATTTGTATATTAGCTGTTAGATCTTTTGAACTGTTCTGATTCTAAAAGGAAAAGAAAGCAAAGGTATCTATTTTGGATTGCTGTTTGACCACATGTTAGTTGGATAAAGGGCTATGTCATGAAGTAATATGATTAAATTGTGACCCTATGAATTATTATATGATAATGAGTCCTAGTGGAACCAATGGCACTTATGCCACCATTCTGGTGCCTTTTGGGGGGGAAATACTTACGTTAGATACATTTTTATTTAATTTAAATTTGTGGAGTTTAGGACATGAAAAGTGCACTGAATGCAGAATGGCATCTACCTTATCCAACCACAACAATAGAAGAGTATTTTGTGACAACTGTTGGGAGCTATGAAACTGTACAAAAGAGAAAGCATTACCTTGCACATACACATGTGCACAACATGATGCATTTGGAATGATATTGTTTTATGGTATTGTGACAAAAGTTAGAGATTGATGTCTGCTTTATTTTTAAAAAAATAAAATAAATGATACTATCACTTTGTTTTATTGGAGGAATTGGTTGAAATGTTCTTGGCAATGCTTTCTTCCCTTGGAAATGCCCCAGTCTTTTAGGTCTACTGGTCAACAATGACAAGTTAATATCTATAAATGTATCGCCAATCTTCACTATATTTGCTGAGAGTGGGATAATTTCTGTGAATTTTTCTTTTGGGGGGTTGGAGTGTTTTTTTCTTTTTCAATAATGATCTTCCTGGATCATAATCTAGGAAGTCAACATGAAAATTATTCTTTCTTGAGCTTAGAACATAAGATCCAGCATTGCAATCACTGATTTGTCTTCTTTTTTTAAGTTTGTTCAGTTAAATATACTTGGGGAGATCAGTAGACAGGCAGTTAAAAAATTAAGTGTGGAAATAGGATTGTTCATTGTCTTTTAGTATTATGCTACTTAAAATTCAAATTGTTGGTACATATGCATTCACTCATGTTTTTTTATTTTTTGAGGGATACTAAGGACTTTTGGTATAGCAGATTCTTCATAATTTTTGAACTGAGCCTAAGTGTGAGTTTGTGACAGATTTCATGAATCCAAATCCATCCATCTTTACAAAAAAAAGAATGTTTATTACAGCTGCTACATTCAAACTGGGCTCATATATGATATTTTGTGTTGACCTTGGCCACTGTGGTTAGCAAACAGAAGTTATGGTTTAGCATGGTATAAGAACCCAGTAAAGTAGAGCTTAGCAAATAGATCCTGATTAAAGAATTCATAGTTTCCCAGTTCAGTTTATAACTGTGGTGTTCCTTGGAAATCTTAATTCTAATTAGAATTAACCATGGTTACATGATTGCATGGTTACAAACAAGATCACATAAGCACTGCCGCCATTTAAGATTTTCTCCTTCATGTTTCCTGATCAGTGCATAGATATCCCTATAGTGGTTAAGCTAATGGAGTAGTTTGCTAATTATTTTTGTTGATTGATTGATTGGCAATTAGATTTGATATTCTGTAGTGGTTTCCTATTTGGGCATCGATCATACCCAACTAATGCTAGTTTCTAAGCCCAGACAAACACAGCATGATGTTGTTATCTGCTGAAATGCAACAAGGTTTAAGAATAATTTTATTTTTAGATCATGCTGGCTAAGGAATTCTGGGAGTTAAAACACACCTAACTTAAAGTTGTTAGGTTGCAAAATACTGATTGGATTTGAAGAAGTGCAATCAATTACATTTGGTGTTGTCACTTGTGCAGCTCATCAACATGTATTACTTTACTACTTGGGTAGCTACAGTGGGTGACACAGATTATGCAATCATTGACAAACAAGAATACCATGAAATGGATGCAGAGGCCAAACAATTGCAATATAGAAGTTCCATTTCATAAAACCATAAACAATTCTTTAAGGCAAAGGAGTGGTCCATGGGTCACATGTGCTTGTAGTACCCCTACTGTGCCCCTGAAAGCATCCCGAGAGAATAACAAAAGTTGTGGCCTAGAAGAGAGTTAAAGGACAAAATGATGCCTTAAGATTTGCATAGTCTTAAAGCACCTATTTTATAGCTTGATTTCCCTGAAATTCCAACTCTGTCCAAAATGGGTTGGGCATTTTTGATCTCATTCATTCTGGTGACTTCATAAATCACTAACCATACTTCCTGGGGACTTTGGGAGGAAATAAATAAATCAATAAATACTTTACTTTCATTGACAAGAAAATTGCTTGCCTTACCTTGATATCTTAGCAAGAAATAACAGAGAGCTCTGTAACACCAAACTATGAGTAGGTGAGAAGGTTGTTGATTTCTTGTAGTGTGTGTTTATTTTTTACTTATAATGAGTGATAGATTTGAATAAAATTTGGACCATAGTTAAATGCCAATTCTAGTGTTCAAATCTACTGATACCATGAAATCTTATACTTTTATTTGTGCAGTTGAGATAAATGGAGCTGAAGCCAATTGTGTGATTTGACAACTAGCAAAGCGTTTCACAACTAGTACCCTCTAATTAATTTAGGTATATATTTTCAGTCCCAATTGATTTTATGCTAAAAAATAGAGGGATGAATATATATTTGACAGACATATCTATTATCAGAATGGAACAATGTGACATTCAAAGCTAACTGTTTGGCTCAGTTTTATTTATGTTTTGCTTTAATTGATCTGTCTACATTTAACAAGATCTATTTTTTCTTCAGTAAGAATAAAATGTTCCATGATTTGAATTGAAATTCATGCTTGTTCCTAAAACTAATATATTGCTGACATGCTTAAGACATGTTGAAAATATGCCATATTGTGATACATTGCTAGCTTCTGCTGATACATTGCTAGCTTCTGCTGTATTGACAACCCAGGAGTGTCTTCTCTGTCTAGACCAGGGGTGTCAGGCCCAACTTCATTGTGGCCTACTGCCACTGTCACCACAGCTACAGCAGCCTGGCCTCCCCCTCCTCCACCATGCCCCCACAGACCTCCACCAACCCCACCGTAATCCCAGCGGACCCCTGTGTGGAACCTCTCATGGACCTCCCAGACCCCACTGCAGACCCCCATCACGGCCCCTGCCTATCCCCCCATAGCCATCAATGTCCCCCCCATGGCCGGACCCCCTACCAATGCAACTGCTGCCACCTCCAGGGAGCACCCTGCCCGCCATCAGGTCTGACCCATGGGCAGGATCCAGGTAAACCACGGGCCATATTGAGCCCGTGGATCACTAGTTTGACACCTATAGTCTAGACCGCTTCTCATCTTATTTCATTCTACAATTGATATCAAATTCCAAATGTAGCATCAAGTTTTGAAAAAAATATTTCTAAAAAGTTTATGTCTGCCAGTGTAATCTAAGTCAGTAGCACGCACATTGGACATTCTGAGAACCTAAGGGGAAAAGTTCAGCTATCTCTCATTTTTTATATTTTCCTCTGTCAGTCATATTGCCCAAGAAATGAAGTTGCCCAGTTGTCATTTTGGCAAACTTTCCTTTTCTTGCAGGTAGTTGGCACATTGAACACGAGGCACAGAAACACACATGAAACAATAAATATGTCTCTTTCTTTCTCTGTTTTCCTGAATGTCCCTATCCATGCTAAAAAGCACATTAAAAATCAACTCAATATGCACCATGGTCTTTTTGCTCCAGTAAAAACCAAAACCAGGGTTCAGCTAATCCTTCCTCTAGAATTTGCTTTGGAAGATAGTATCCCCTAGGAAGTAGACTCAGTTTCAAGTCAGTTTTGTAGACCATGTATCATGTCTTAATACACTGTATGGGGATTAAAACCAACAAATGAACAAAAATAGCCTTAGCTTTTCTTTTTGTTTTCTATGGTTATTGTTGTATAAAAAACCTAAACTGTATATAATGTATATTTAATAAAGAGAGCCTTTTGTATGATTTTGTGTGGAATACCAGCACTATGTGCTATAATTCATTTCAATGTAGAAACAGACTGTGGGGCTGATGGGAGAATGATAATCCTGAAAAACGATTGTATTCTGTTCTTGTGGGTGATTAATTCCTACTGCCCAAGCAGTGTTGTAAACAGTAATAAAAGGTGAAGCTCCCACAACTCAGATTTATTGATTTCAAACACTGCTAAAAGTGCTGTCAGGAGTCATTTGATTGCCGCACAGCATCCTAGACTCCCATAACTAATCATAGTTTGCTGTACCTGCCTCTGAAATGCACAAGGACAACATTATCTGCTGAATAATGTTCAATAGAGATCCAGAACAAGAGATCCAGTTGGCATCTGTTGTCAAGCCACTGAGAATCCATAGGAAACTCTGCTCCTAGGAATATGCCATTGATTTCTTAGGGGGTCTTCTGTCACAGGGGAGGAGGGTCAAGCAAAGTTGGGATGGTCCAGAAAATCTTGTTTGTCTCACTTTCTGGAACCTGTTGTTTGACTAGAATTGAAAATCCTTCACAGCAGGTAAGGTCAGGAAATCTACATCACAATGATTACTGGAACTTCGTTGTTTTGTTAACAACAAAAGCCTGAAAGTCTGAACAACTTTTCCTTGGTTACCTTGTACACTAAAGGTAATCAAGACTATCCTGACTTTTGTCCTCCTCTTGCAACTAACAAAAAAGGAGATTGTCTTGGGTTTCTTTCTCATCTCTCTTCTTTCTCAAGGCTAAGTGGGTGTTCACCTAACTAACCTTGCCTTCCTTCATCAAGATTAGCTCTCTGCCTTTCTGCAGAAACCAGGTTAAGTGGGAAAGGATGATCTGGCAGCCATCAGGCATCCTATCCTCTCTTAGCTGTACTGCATATCTGTATTCTGTGACATAATTTGAATTCTTTTTACTCCCTCTCTCAGGAAGGAGTTTTTGCTTCCACAGCAAATGCTTTTTTCCTTCTACAGGGTCTCTTTAACTTGGGTGAGAAATGAACAAAGAAACGCAGACTCTCAACCACTCCAGTGTCACCTATTACAGACAAAATGCTGAGACGCCTAGAATTGCCAGCGCCCTGTTTAACAAGCATGGCATAAGAGATACATTGCTTGGAGAACAAAAACAAATGACAGAATCCCCCAACTCAAGCTGCCAGCATTAGCTATTAGGCAGCATTGGAAATTTGGAATTACACAGGAATTCTACTTTCACTTGGATGTTTGCACACCACATCATATATTAATTGTGGCATTACCTGAGCCAATCCACAAGCAGCCCTCCTTGTTCCTGCCATAAGTCCTCAGAGTCTCTGTGACATTCTCTCACATCACAGCAAATTAGAAGCAGTGGGCATGAGGACAGGCTGCCTAGAAAATAATCAGCATATGTGCTGTTGTCCTCCTGCCTCTGTGAGCCCTCTCCCCAGCCAACACAGCAGCATTGGCTATAAAGACTGTACTAAGGAACAGCTGGCTGTGGTGCTGTTGGCGTGTGTGCGAGAGGGAAGGAGGTGTATGCTCCTGCAGGGAAATAAGGCAGCCTGAATTAGCCAGGAAGAGATCATTTTCTCTAGCAGAACTCACAAGGGGAAGGAATAGAAGGTCTCACAAAGAGTAGTAGTTGGAGTGGCAGTAGTAGAAGTAGCAGTGGGGGAATAGTATTGAGTAACAACTATGAATGTTTATTTCTCTGTGTTGCTAAGGGCTTGTGTTGTTGTTTCTTTTGTCTTTGGAGCTCTCTAAATTGGGTGTAGTTAAAACAACCCATGGCACATTGAGTTTACTATCAAAACCCAGAAGCTTCACAATATAATGCTTGATAATAATAAATCATTGCTAGCAAAGCTGCATATAAATAACTCATCACTGACATAATAAGACATTTACAATCCTAAACAAATCAGACTTGTTTCTTTGTACTCAAACACTGACTTCCAGCATCACTTCTGTGGTTGCTTCTGAGGCTTTTAGTTTATTGCAAATATCAGCTTTTCTTCTACCTAGGCTACTGGTGAAGTTGACTTGATCAGTTGTCCAATTCTTTTCCTTACACAATTCCAAATATGCTTGAGAGTTGCTGGCTGCCCTCAAAATGTTTATTCGGGGAGGAGCAAACTGTCTTCTCTGCCTCCTTTGCAACTGGTCAGTTAAACCCACTTCATTGTGTCACCTTCATGGTTTGGGTCAGGCTGTCTGAAAGCCAAGACTTATCCTATAGACATAGTTATATTGTTTGACTATATGCTTGGTTGCAGTTTATTTACATGTATTTCTTTATTTTTAAGATTCTGGAAGTTTCAGCAATTCTGGGGATCAGCAAAGGTATGTGTCCTTATGTTGTATACAAAGATATTACGGATGAATAGGAATGAGGTATGTTCAGTGTAATGCAGTGTCACCCATCTATGATATATGTTCTTTTCACTTTTTGCCACAAAGTACTTATTTCCTTTGGCAGCCTTTTTACTTCAGATTCCATATGTAAGACACTGAATTGTATATATGCCATTCTAGTTTTCTTGGTTTGTCTTACCCGATGCAATTGAAGACACTTTCATGCAATCACCAATTACTTTCCAATATTTCGAAGCAGTCTTGTTTTATCTCTTGAGTGTTTTCAGTGCTACCATTCCTCTGGAGTAGCTACTGTGCCACAGGTTAATTGACTGAGCTGCCAAAATACTCCCAAAGGCTATGCTATCAAAATTTATGCCAGTTGGCACAAATACCAGTAGTACCAATTCAAAATTGCTTCTAATGTGTAGAAGAAGTCTCAAAATGGTCTTTTCTTCCTAGAAGATACTTCTCAAAAGGGGAAGTACCTATCTTTTGGATCTTTTCCAATGGAGGATACATTTGTGTGTGGTGGGGCCATAATGGCTAGGCAGCTAGCAGAATTTTAAAAACTCTTATTGGAGATAGTCGGCAAGTTGCAACTGTAACAGAGCCTGTCCCTTATGGTTATAAGTCATAATGGCAACCAGTCCAGTTTTACAACACTTCTGTGGCAGTCATTAAGCGGATGCAGTAGTCATAAAACAAATGGTATGGTTGTTAAGTAAATGTGCGGTTTTTAATGAACAAATGGTTCCCTATGGGTACAGAAAAATTGAAGTAACTTGATGGTTGTCAGCAAAATTTAATACACAAGCATGATTGTAGGATGCTGCAAAACAACTGTAAATGTGGCTATGTTGTCAAGTATTTGATGTGTGGTCATGTAACCCAGGGAGGCCATTGAAATTTTGGATACAGGTTCTAGGTCCCCTTTTTCAGATAGTTCATAACTTCAAATAGTTGCTAAGCACTAGTCATAAGTTGAGGATTACCTATATATAGCATCAGCTGGGCCATGACATAGTAAGGGGGTGACTGACAAACTGTGTTGAATTTATTAGATACAGAATTGGTTCTTTCTTTTTTTTATTTTAGCTACTTAGTAATTATTTATTGCCAAAATCAAAAATGTATAAAATAATGGTAGATTGCTTGTCCTTTTCCTTTGCAAGATTGGATCTTCTCTTGCTGCACAGAAACTTCTCTCCCTTCCGATTTTTATCTTTTGTTCACATGTGCGTTCTATCTTTCTCCTCTCTATAGGTATATGCATGTGGGTGGATGGGTATCAACCTACTGAAGATAACACTTACTTAGTGTTAAAGATGTCATACAGTGCTTTGTTTTATCTAAATACTTGTTTTGCCCCAAAAGTGATTGACAATTGCACTTCTTTTAAACGTCCTAAACTTTTTTTCCCAGCTATGCAGGGTATGGCAATCAAGGAAATCAAAATTATGGACATATGCCACAGGTAGGCTGAGCATTTCCATCATTGCTTCTTTAAATGCAAATTGTTTTTCTTTATGATCAAGATAGTGATTGTATTTCCCAACTTGCTTCTGTGATTGTGGCACAGTAAATAATAATTTTTCTCCTGTAGAGTAGTGAGACAACATTTTGGGAGAAAGGATAAAAAATTATCTCTGAGATGACAGAACATAGTAACACTAAAATTTCTTATCAATAGATTCCTATTGCTTAATTTGTTGAAACCTTGATTTATAAAGTGAAAGCTGGCTTTGATTTTGGGCCACTCACACACTCTCAGCCCAATCCATCTCACAGGATTGTTGTTGTGGGGAAAATAGGTGGCAGAGAAACAGACTTTTAGTGAGGCATTTTTGAC
>JANHFO010004934.1:24779-34835 GCA_032468095.1 Pareas carinatus
AGGATGAAGAATAGGAAGGGTACGAAGAGGGTAAGAAGAAAGGAAGAATGGAAGTGAGGATGAGAACGATAGATAAATAACATATAGGAATAAGTAAGAGAAGTTAGAAAACAAGAAGTTCAATAATGAGAACGGAGAAGGAGGAAATAAAAGGAGGAAAGAGACAGAACAAAAGAATGAAAGAAAAAAAATAAGATTGGAAAGTAAGAAAGTAAAACCTTTCAATTTGATAAATATTATGGGGGAAAGACAAAGTCAAAAGTGTATGAAAAACACGCCAACTTCGGTTTCATAAGATCCAAAACACATGGTTGTTTACAAGAGATGAAAAGTCCTGATTGGGACTAACAATATAAAAAGTTAGTGATTAAAATTGGCAATCCATTGCTAAGTAGACTTTCGCCTGTCTAGTGATATATGACTCTAGAGAGTGGTGCCCATTTCTGTGATCATGTGGCCAGCATGTCTATAAGCTGAAGCAAATAAAAAACTGTTATCTTCCAGCCAAAGTGGGACCTATTTATCTATTTGCATTTGCATGCCTTAGAGCTATTAGGTAGACAGGAGCTGGGGAAAGTTAACAAGAGCTCACCCTGCTGCAACTTCCAGTGCATGGCACGGCACCATGAGCGGCAGGTTTGGAATGCTCCAGACCAAACCACTTGATGTTTGGTAGACAAGGATCATTCCAGGTCCTAAATTTGCCCTGCAGAAGCAATGAAAAAAGGGAGACATCTGGGGACCCAAGATGAGGTGGCGGCAAATCTTGGGGTGTGGAAAAATCCCATTAAAGATCTGCTGAAAGAGGAGTCTGGGCAGCATTCAGCCGCAGATGAACCGTGAAGAAAAATGGTGCCAGGGAAAAGCAAGATCAGCAGGTATCAGTTTGGGTGAGCAAACTTCAAAACCCCTACTATAAAAGATGCTTATTTTGTAGGGTAGCCTGGAAGTGCCTTACTTTCCCATAGATGAAGCTGTGAGACTGGTAGTGCTAAGATTACCCTCTAATATTTAGTTGACTGCACGCCCCTGTCTGTCTGGTGAGAAAAGATTGGTTGGAAGTACAGGGGATAGGTGGATACCTAGGAAAAGATACTGCTTGGTCAAAACTACTGACTGTCTGTGGCAGAAGCATCACTGAAATTCAGACTAGGTTCAGATAGTCCTTGATTAATGAATGGTTAATTCAGTTACCCATCAAAATGACAATGGTGCTGAACAAATAGTGTTACAATACATGCTTGAAGATATGGCAATTGTAGCATCCCTATATTTACATGAAATCTGGTTCTTGACAACCTGCCTGCCTTCATGACAGTAGGGATAATAAACTTCCCCACTTTCCTATCTTGGCCCCCCTGCACAGCAGCACTGAGGTTGGTCCAATGTAGAGGCTCAGTGCCTTCAGCAGTCTCAGTCAGTAGCCACTGTCCCAGGTTTCTGTATCAATGAAATTTATTATATAATATTAATGAATATATATTATATAAATTTCACATAGAAACCCTATGGAAATAAATCCCAATCTTCAAAAGTGTCTCAAAGCCTGTTTGCTTAGAGTTTCCAGAGGCTTCTGAAACCATTCAGGGATTCTGAAGGCTTCCAAAACTGCACAGGGCTTCCAAAGAATGAAGCTCATTTGTACAGGGCTTTCAGAGCTTTCTGATGTCATGCATAAGCAAGTGCCAGGAAAATCCAGACCTGCAGGAGTGGGCTAGGTTGGCTGCAGTTTTGCACCACACTGCATTACTGATTCCACTTGGCTAGCAGAGACCCTCCCAGAATCTCCCACAGTTCGAGGCATTTCCACGTTTCACTTAACAGCAGCAACATGGAGAGCTGGGATTGTGATTAAATAAAGCAGTCATGTTGCTTAACAACCACAATGACTTATGACTGAAATTTCAGGATCAATTGTAGTGATAAGTCAGGGCTTCTCTGTATGGATATCAGTAATCAGAATACTTAACCTAGGACAGGAGAGATGGAAATGGAGAGACATCTCAGGGTGTATCAGAGACATGTTGTAATATCCAGCTCATAGCCCTTCCTTTATTGAGGGACGCAAGGCACAGTGTCATCCCTCTTCTTGTTTAACATTTACATACAGCTGCTGGGTAAGGTCATCCATAGATTTTGAGTCTACTGGTTTACTTAGCTTTATATCTTCATCCTGCCTGACTGATGCTATGAAAGTTCTGTCTCAATGTGTCAAGGGTGTGAGGGACTGGGTAATAGTGTAATAGGCAACAGGAAAACTAAGCAAGACCAAGTGGTTATGGTTTTTTGGATCTCTTGACTTGGCAGGTTTCAATCTTTATTTCTGAAAGGGTTGACACTGCTCCAGGCATATCTGGTACAGAATCTAAAGGTTATTTCAACCTCACAGCTCCTATTTAAGGAACTGCTACTAGGAGAACCATTGCACAACTTCAGATTGTATAACATTCCTGGACTGAGGAGTCCTGTTCATGGTCACACATGCCTTGTGACCTCCAAACTGGACTATTACAATGTGTTTTACATGGAACTGCCATTGAAGAATATTCAAAAGCTTTAACTGCTGTGAAATGCAGCTGCGTGGACAATTACTGGAGTCAGTTATGCAACACATGTGACAGCATTACTTTGCAAGCTGCAGTGACTTCCAGTGTGCTTCTGGATGATTGTAAAGTGTTTTCATGGCCCAGGATTCAAAACTCAAAAATCTGCTCCAAATGAACCAGTGGAATGTCAGCCTTAGGAGACACCAAGTCAGGAATCATCTGGGTTTAATTAGGCACCATCAGAACACCTGGAACAATCATATAATGAAGTACGTCTTGGACTTGAATAGTGCAGACAGCAAATCAAAGATGCTAAAGCTTCTTAATAAACAAGGGAGTAACTGAATTGTGATAGTTGACTGCAGCAGTCTTCATTCATGTTTCTCTTTTGGAAACAGTCTCAACTTAAGTTCTGACATGTTGTTCCTATGTATTCTGCTCATGTAAAAATCCTGAAACTTTCACCTTTAGACTGGTTGACAAATTTGACTTGGTTCTCTGAACTTCAGGTTGGATTTTTGACTTCTCTTTTGCATTTTTCAGTTGAAAGTGAAAATACCTAGGCAAGCTTTCTTTCCAAGAGATTCTCTTTTGATTTACATTTCTTTGGTTGTCTGCCATTAACTCACTTAAACTTGAGAAAATTGCTATTATCATTTAGCAACTTTCTATGTGTGTGTTTTTGAAACCTGAAACAGAACAGGTGCTTGGGACGGAGTTACTTCCAGAACTGTCTTTCCCCAATTGCCTATACCCATCATTCCAGATCTGACAGGCTTAGGGTAACCATCAGTTAAGAGCTGTTTTAGACTTTGTGCCACTGCATGTTAGAGAACGTATGAATCTGTCATTTGCAGTTTCATAGCTGCTGCATTTATACTTCTGCAAATGGTAACATTCTGACTGGATGGCACTCAAACAAAGCACGGAACAGAAAATCAGAGCAATCAATCGGCATGCAGAACATGCATCTCCATATAGCATATAGTTGAGATTTAGGAGGTGTGCATGTTGTCCCATCTGCAACCATCTTCAATCTACACTTATTATCAATCTCCTCATAGCATGGATTCTATACAGGAACCAGTGGTATTCTTGGAAACAAAGAAAATGCTAAAAGTTTAGCAATTTTGAGTTTCTAGTTTAAGTAATTTGATTTGTGGTGGTTCAGCGATTAAAGATGCTGAGCGTGTCAGCTGGACGGCTGACAGTCTGGTTTGAGACCTGAGTGTCACACAAAAGGATGAACTCCCGCTATTTTCCCTAGATTCTCTCCACATAGCAGTTCAAAAGCAGGCAAATCCGAGTATATATATAGGTACAACTTTGGTGGAAAGGTAACAGCATTCTGTGCGTCTCAGTGTATAGTTATGCTGTTCACATTACCATGAAACAATATTGGTTCCCTCAGCTAAGAAACAGAGATGACCACTGCTCCTAAAGTCAGATACAACTGGATAGGAGAAACCTTTACCTTTACCTTTTCTACTATCAGATAGAACAAGTCAGCAAACATACATGCATTGATCCTCTTGGCATATAAAGTTCTTAACATATATTAGAACTTTTTCTTTTGCTTGTGATGGTAAACAATTGATTCACCCATATAGAATTACCGATGAGAATTTTTTTTTCATTCCATCGAAAAATGGCAAATCATCTGTCCTTTTTTTTTTTGTATTATTCTAAAATGCAGAAAAAAAATCTTTGGCAAAGGCCAGGGAACATAGAGTAGGATCTTGGTGAAAACTGCAGTAGCAAACAGAAAAGGAAAAAGATCTCTTTACCTTGCTACTGACTAAAACATTTTAAATCTAACACACTGCAAAGTGCTCCTCTCAGTAAGAAGTGCTGAGTCCAGCTCAATTGTGAGGTCTTTCTATGTACATAACTGTCCATAGTTCATATAGGTACATCCATGTAAGTACAATGTATATAATATCACCAAATATGTAGTATCATCAATTCCCCCTCAATGGCATTTCACAAAGTTCCAAAAGATCCCCTAAGCATCAATAAGCTGGTTTGTTTTCAGTTTTTGAGCAATACAACGAATTACAAATATTTCAATGTAGTGTAGTACATGCTTCAGTCTTGGGTTTTGCTGGCAAGTCACCATACAAAATATGTTCCAATTAATAACAAAAAATGCAGACACACAGAATATTTGAAAAGATTAAACAGCAATAATGAAATATTTCCTTGACATTTCCAGTCAGCAGCTGTTAATTCTGCTAGAGATGTAAATACTAATAAGTAATTAAAATGTGGTAAGTGAGTAGAATGTTAATATCTTTTTTTAAGTAAGAAAGATAAAAGAAAAGTGCTATTTTTTGTGTAAAAAGACCATATTTTCTTAAAACTACATTAAGCTAAACTATTACCATTTTCACATTATTTCTACTGAAAAGATAACATTATGCCTTGCTTATTGGCATCTCCATCTTTTGATTAAAAAAATGATGAGAAATCTTGACAAAAGCAACCATTAACGTATTCTAAGGTTAAAACTGCATCTATATGGCAATTTTATAAAAAAAGATACATTTCAATTTCAATTTTACATAAGATTTTATATCAACATAACTACTGTAATCCTGTAAGAAATCTAAAAAAATATAAGGCATAATTTTCTAAGCATTTATGCTAAAATACATATTTGAATTTTTTTCTTAAGTATTCCCAGCAACTATACATTTTCATATTATCTTACCATACAATGTTTTTAAAAGAGAAAAAAATAAGATACTTATGCTGGTCTATGACTGTAATAAAATATTTGATTTGAAGATACTTAAAAATCATGGCTATTGTTTACATATTCATGTGTGCAAGTACTAAAAGTCCAATCCAGGGCTTTGTTCAAGCATTTAATAAAGTCTATAGTGAGTTGCCTCTTCCTGCCCACACATTCCTCTTAGCATACAAGGTTCTTCTTGCTTCTAGGCACATCAAATAACTCCTATGCATGATTGTTTTACTTTATGTTAAATTAATGCTCAGGCTCGGGTAGGCAATACTCTAATTTGAGAAGAAACCTGCTGAAATGCAGAGACATATTTGTGTCTAAAAGCAGTAGACTAAGACTTTGTTAGCTCATGTTTCATATTACACAAGAGAAAATAAACCGAAAGGTCAGTGGAACAGTTACAGCACTGCCCTTTTCCAAGGTAATCAGCAGAGCATGTAGCAAAGACGTGAACACAAGCGTGACTAGAAAGACAGTACTTGATAAAGAGGGCTACTGCCAAAACTACATGGGACAAAATACTATATTCCTAGTACCATCTGAAGAGATCACACAAGAGGCCTACCATGAGTAATTCTGATTTATTACTTTAATTTGAAACTGTGCTCTTGTTAAACATTCAGGTATTCGTACTGGCAAAAAGATAACAAAATCTTTACTGCTGACCATTAATCACATCCATAGGTGAACAACAGAAACAGTTTATTAATGTGTTTGCAATGACAAAAACAAGGCATTTATTACAATTAATTCAGCGAGTTGACTAATGTATATAGTAAACTGAACATGATACCTCTCTCTGTAATTGAGTAGGTTTAGAAACCTAGGATTCCATTGTGAATCCCTTTCCATTTTAAAATAAGCTGCTTAGTTCCCTTCATATTATTAGCATATTCTAATCTGGCCATAATAATTGCCTTATATATATGCGCACGTATAAGTGAGTGTGTGTGTGTGTGTGTGTGTGTGTGTGTGTGTGTGTAAGAGAGACAGGGAGAAGTTGCTAGAAGACATCCTTCTTAAGTGTTTTGTTTACTGGAAGTTATTTTTAAATTGATCTGTTAGTAACGGCATGTCAATTCCCATTTAATCCTACCAGCTATTTTTTATTTCAAGGTCAAGCATGGGAAAATGCAGATGCAATGAATCCTGCAGCAACTATGAAATATGAATCAAAACTGAAGCTAAAATGGTTGAACTTTTACACAAACCAAACTTTTAACAAACTGCTGCAAACTGCAATGCTTGCACTATCTTTGGGGGTAGGGAAATTACATAAAGTGTCAAAAGCTATCTCTGTGCCAAACTGATTTCAATTAAAGTCCATATTTAGCTATGTTGGAAGATAAAACAACAGGTGTTAAACTTTTAAGTAGAAATAAATCATCTAGATCTTATTCAATCTGATTTTAGACAAGAATATATACTATATACACAATACTAGTCAACATGATAACTTGTAGTAGAAAAGTGATACTAAGAATGGCTCTGCTGCTGATATATCTGGGACTCTCAGGAGCTTTTCAAAGTATTGTTATGGACAAACTGAGAAATCTGGGGGCAGGGAGAGGAATACCGTCTTACAACTGTATTCTGTCTATCTCTCTAGACATTATGAGGATATAGTGTTGGGAGAATTCTTCTTGGTTCCTTGGGAGTTATCCTCTTATCTCATCTGCTATATATAAGATGTAGACAAAAGTACAGGCAGGATCATTTGTGGTTTTGTAATTAATTAATTTAATTTCATATTTGTATACTTAATTAATCAGCATCAGCATTCACAATATCCAATTGCCTTTTCTAGGAAAATTTGAATATTTCAAGTATCTCTTTGGAAATAGAAGACAAATGTGGAAGACAAACTGAAGCTGAACGGAATAGATCTTGCCTATTCTGATGTGTAGGCTTCAAAGTTCAGAAAATATCACTAATTTTAATGGATCATAATGACAATGTAGCAGTTAAGAAGGCAATGCTCAATTTTTATTATTGCTATTATTGAATGCTATTATTGATGGTTTAGTAGCTCCAGGTAGAAAGGAGGCATAACTGAAGAATAATCCTATTATGTTATGAATTGAACAAAGGAAAAGAAAGGAAATTGAGAAGCTGAAATTCAGTAGACAACCAATCTATAACTGGCTATTGGCATTCTGTTTAAGACACCAATTAAAGGATTTATGTAGTCCTTGATACACTCTGAGCTTGGTTATTTGCTTGCAAGTATTTCATACCCAATTAGGTAACATCATAAGTGCTAATGAGTATGAGATTTGCTCTCTGTATATCTATAGTAGCTTGCCCTGTCAGTATTGGTGGAGGTGCAGTATTCTCCCCGATCATTGTTTTCTGCTTGATTAGGGTATTGTTTTCAATTTTAAGCAGAAAACAATATCCTAATCAAGATAGTATATATTATATCCATATATCCACTGCTCCATCCATCCATCGCTCCATCGTTCCATTCATCCATTCATCCATCTATCTAAACAGGGAGCAAATCCAACATCACTACTACTGATGATGCTAACTACTTGGGTAATAAAATATCTGAAAGCAAACAATCTCAGAGAATACAAAGGACTTTATCATTCAATCCTGAGCTACAGGAAGAGCTATTCTCTTCTATCGCTAAAGGATTGATTATAGACTGCCTCAAATGGACCTTCATGGGCAACCTCTGGAAATCACCTGATGGGCAGAATTAAAGCTCTGGAATATTATTTTTTTTTACCAATTGGCGGATGAGAGGTTGGAAGCCAATCCTAGCATCAAAATACCAAAATTGTCTAGGATTTTCTATGAAGTGTTAAAGGGCAAAGCATGAAACTGGAATGTGTATTATGGAATGTATCTGGACAATCTTTGACTATTACGCAGACCTCACAAAAACTCAAGAAACAGAATCATATGGATATACCAGGGTAGTCAGGTTTTTGTATATAATGGCTATGATTAAATATTACTTTGGACCTAAATGTAAGAGTTTTGAAAGAATTTATTCAGAGAAGATAAACATGTATGAGTTAAAAGCACAATCTAAGAAAAGAATAATTTCTCCTTACAGATAGTACAGAATTGAGATTTTTGATAATTTATTACTCCACTTCAGTTTTGTGTTGACATTGGCATAAATGACTGAGCCCTCCAGCCCAGACACTGCCAAATATCTTATAGTGGTTTTACCAGGGAATGAAACTCAGATATAAGAAACACTGGCATAAACCTAGTCTAGGTCTCAGGATGAAGATAATCCCATGTAAGAACCTTATTAAATTATGATAATGTTGTTATTTTATAGATGGAAACCTTAAAGTTATAACTAGCTATAACTGATATAGAGATTACTATAGAACAAGTTGCAAGTGGTGAAAATATTGGCCAGTGTAACTGAGAGCTTTCTGCCCTATATAACTGAGAGATTTTACTCATTGCTATTTCTGACAGTCACTTAGGTACATAATTTAAGGATTATATTATACCATAGTTCCTACCGGGTACAGTATTAGTGTTGATGAGGCATATTATTTTGATGGCATATATCAGCTTGGCTGATAACCCAATTGTCCAGAATTCTGATAACAAGAGCTCTCCTATTAATGGCACACATTGTATTACTGCAATATGCTCCATATGTCTGCTTTTGAAGATGATCCAAAAATTACAAATGGCCTAGAATGAAGGTTAGTTTAGACCTGGAGATTTTATGTCTCACAGTGTTAGCATCAGCAGCAGTGGGGTGTTGGTGGGGGACAGGGCATTGAATTTGGGGTGTTGGTAACATCAGGGTGGAACATCAAGGGCAGTTGCATGATTAGGGGCAGGGCAGTAGCAGCAACCCTCCACCACAGTCCCAGTTTCTCATGTGAGCCCTTGAGAAAATTAATGGCCAAATCCTTGGTTTAGATTGTTGTTGGATTCCAGGCTGAACTACAACTTCCATTTTGGAACAACTGCACTGGTTACCAAGACTGCTTACCTCTCTAGTACACCCTTTTCTTTTAGATCTTCAAAAGGGCATATTTGGCAGATCCTATGATGAATGCACTTAACAAGAATAGCTAATTCCACCTTTTCAATGATGAGTCCTACCACTGGAGGATAGCTGAAACAGCTAAGCTGTCTAGCCTATCATACAGTTGTCACATTGTACACAGTCTGAACAACCATATTAGTTATATACAAAATCATTCATACAAATGATAGGCTGCTTGACTCCCAATAACTCTGGTTGGGTTACAGTTTTATGTATAACTGTATTATCTATATCTTCTATATCTATATTCACACATAACTAATATACCAAATGTCAAACCTCACAGGCTGATCAGAATACGTTATATGAATTAATTTTTTTAACAGAAAATTTTACTATACTCTAAAATATTTATAGGTCATGTGTCAAGAAAGTAAAGAAATATTTAGAATAAAATGTCAAACAATTCAAACATTAATTTATATAACAAATTATCAATGAATTCTGACTTTTGGCAAATATACATAAATAAAGCTCGTCAGAGAACCAATGTAAACTCAGGAGCAATGTACAAAAGAGGTGACATGGGAACAATCTAGCTTTCTATCCATTTCAAGCAGTGACTTAGCTGAATTGCTTATCAAATCTTTGAAGAAAATCCTACATGGGGCAGACAGATCTAATAGGCTCTACTACCTTGTATGGCAAGGGTACTACCCCAGCAAGACAAAAATCAATGAGATTGATATGTGCGCAGAATACTGATAATGTCCTCCAAAACA
>JANHFO010004935.1:20641-44108 GCA_032468095.1 Pareas carinatus
GTATTTTAATTGTTGCCTGTAAGCCGTCCTGAGTCCCCTTGGGGAGAAGGGCGGGATATAAATATTAAATAAATAAACTAAACTAGAAACCTGAAGTCCCCTCCCTGCTCAAACTATTTAGTCTCATATATCCTTTACTTTCATCA
Source organism: Pareas carinatus (assembly GCA_032468095.1). Taxonomy (NCBI): domain Eukaryota; kingdom Metazoa; phylum Chordata; class Lepidosauria; order Squamata; family Pareidae; genus Pareas; species Pareas carinatus. Next base: position 20,788 of record JANHFO010004935.1, read on the forward strand.
CAGGTTCTTATCAGATTCAGCAACCAGTCTTTCATTTTATGTTTGTACAAAATATTGGTTTTTTTAATTCTATTCATTTTTTATATAATTTATCCAAATCAATAAATATTAGTAAAGCATCTTTCTTACATTCAAATAAGAAGAAACTAATAACCCAAGCAATAGGCATTTTACATACAGCTCATTGCACACTAAATTCTTATCAATTTTGCCCCAAATGACTTCAACCAAGGAAATGTAAAACTGTCAAACTAGCATTCCCTTCTTAATACTTCTTAGGGTACCTCAAATTCAGAAGCTAGGAGCAAAATGTGAGACAAAAGTTCCTTCCAATGGAAAAATAGCTTGTCCTCCAGCCTCCTCACGGAAAAATATTATCTCTCTGTGCGTGTGTGTGCGTGTATGTGCATGCTTGTGGTTCAAACCGAATCATACTAGCCAGTTATATTCAAATAATATAGCAAGCTAATTATCACTGAAATTATGACTTAAGTTCAATGCTAGTGCATATTGCTTCAGTGATAATCAATGATGCTTTCTGCCAATAAATGCAATTTGTTTAATATATCACACAAGGTCTTCGGGGAAGCTAGAGGGAGGAATGATGACCCCCAATGTAGATGGAGGGTTAATATACAGTACCAGTATTATTATTTTTCACAAGCCAGGGCTGGATAGGGGGGGCGGGGTGAGTAGGGAAACTAGTTGGTAAAGAAGAACTAAGTTAAGGTTTATTGCTTTTGGTTCTTACTTCAGGATGATGTACTGCTGAAACAGTTACACAGTGGGAGAGAAAAATAATGAACTTGTAGGCTGCATGTTGTTCTGGGGCCATTGGTTGCCCATCCTAATGCTAATCAAGCTAGGGGTGGAACATCCTGGCTTTGTTAGCAGTCCCTGTGGCGAGAGGAACCAAGGGGAGTGCTTGAAGCAACATGGGGCAGCACACCTTAAAGACGGATCAATATTCAAAGTATTCAACATGCTAACATTACAGTTAATTTTCGAATGTGAAAGGGAGCAAGTTCTTCTTGCTATTATTGCTTATTTAGAACTGAGAACAACAAGATTAAGTTTTGTTTATTTCCTGAATAGGCTAGTGAATGTGTGTGTGTGTGTGTGATTTATATACCACAAATTTGTAATTAGAACATATAGTCACATTTGTAATTAAAGCAAGCAAGCATGATAAACTCCTAATATTATCATAAAAGTATTTGTGCTTGGAAAGTTTGCAAGTGAATTTAAAATTATGAAAAGGAGCAATATATGGAAAAGAAAGGAGGGGTTTAAAAAAGTGCAAATCCTTTAACACCACATAGTGAATTAATCAAATGGGTTATGGACTGAGGACTACATAATTAAACATGTAAGGTATGAAGGTAAAGTACCAGAATACATGAAGAGGATAATTCCTTTAGTCAGCAAATGGGCAATAACAAGAAAGGAATTTTTGTCTGGGGATATTGAGCAGTTGTATAAACATATGATGCAAAGGCTTTTTCAAATAGACATAACATTGCCATATGCTCCATCAAAAAACTGCGGAGGAACTTGGGAAAAAGAGAATGATTTAAGACCAGCTATACTCCTTTCTGCCATCACTTGGTTTGCTGAGCACAGACAGCACAAGGTAAGGAGTGTCGTTAAATGAGGACACATTGAAAGACCAGAGTGTGCCCCAGAGAGCCCTGGGCTGAGATAATGAAAGCTAGTAAACATCACCAAGGAGCGGCTGTCTTCCTTAGAGCACAGAAGAAAAAAACATTCCGCACTTGCATTAAGTCCTCTGATCCCTCATTGCATATGCAATAGCTACTTCAGCGCCGCACCAGAAGACCATTAATATGGTTAGACCTATATCCCATTTGCAAACTTTTGCTGTCCGTGTGCAGATGACTAAGAAGGCAGAGTCTGAATTGAAAGGGCAGGACAAAATGCAGTAGAAGAGACCCACTGCTCTTGTATAAATATCATACCTTGATTTATACCTTCTGCCTTGGCCAAAATTCTCTAAGCTAATGGCTCAGGGTGCCTGGAGACTGGGATTTGGGAGAAGACCACTAAGCTGCCTTAGGGACGGAGGCTGCTAAGCATATTTTGCTAATCTTGTTTTTGCAAGCATTAGAACACAATCTGGTCCATTGTTTCCGTAAACTCAACCCAAGCGATCACAATCAAGTCCAGGTCAAAGATGAGATGAACACAAAGTAAAGGCTGCTACTCCTGAGTAAGAACTTTAGTTTTCTTCCTTATCTCCTTGGAGAGCAGCAAGGAGTAGAAAGAAGAAGAAATGAAATGTTATATGCCAAAAATAATCTTAAACTCATAAGGACAGGGATACTATGAGGATTTATCTTTCTCTGCATCTTTTCTAATCAATCCATAAATAACTACTGGGTAAAAATACATAGAAATTGATAAAAATAATAATATGTCAGGAAGGGTAATTATTTAGATTAGGAATACAATGGACAGGTATTTAATATGAACTATTTCTTCTAATCGCTGCTGCTACTGCAAACAAAATGATGTGTTTTAAGGTTTTTTTTAATGCAATCACAAGCAGTTTACTTTGGAACTCAGTTAATTAAATTAATTTATCTAAAAGAGCATAGATTTTGCATATAAAAATCACTTTTAATCTTTGGCATCAGCAACTAGTAATGGGGACCCCTTATCGGGAACTCAACAGAACTGGTTGCTGGTCTTATAGGAAATAGTAAACAAGAAAAAGTGGCTATATAAACCACTTTGAGAGGCATCTTTCAATATATATTATGTTTTGTCAGTAGCTCTAATGGAAGCTTTTTCTTTATGAAGACATACTGTATTGAAGTTCATGCAAAGCCCTAAAAATGGCTACCTCAATATTTCACAGCAAAGGTGTCCACACAGGGGATGAAAAAAGTCAAGATGGTGACTGCAATTTAAATTGTTCCCCTTTTTTGACGTGTCTTCTCAAAAGACAGAAAATCATATTTTCTGATACATATGAAATCAGTTTCATACTGTAATCTTCCCTTTCTCTTAATTTCACAGATTTACAATGTATTTCTTTTTCCTCCTCTTATTTTATTTGTTAATTATGTTCTTTACCGTTTGCTCTTCTTTTATTTCTACTTGATCTTCCATATGCCAGTATGGAGTTTGAGTCACATTTGAAGCAGATGCCACAAAGGCAACCAAAGACTAGTTTTATTCTAAGCACACCCACAGTCTTCTATGCAAACCAGAATTAAACGACTTCCTTGCAAAACAACATTTTGAATCCAACCAATTAGTAAATACATATAGTATAAGATATGAGTGAAACCAATAGATGATCAAAAAGAGCATTTTCTACAAACTTTGGGTAGAGAACAAGTCAATAGCGTTGATAAACAATTGAGCACTGGGGGCATTTTTTCTTTTTAAAAAATGTCCCTCTTTTAGTAAAAAAAAAACAAACTAAGATATTAATCAGTACCTTTATTCTAAAGCAATTTCAAAGCTACGTTCATTTTTTTAGATAGGACTTAACAATAGCATCTAAATCAACCTTAAACTGATCAGGATTGAAGGAATTGAATTCCAATGTGAGTAGTTAATCTGCAATCCTGCATTCTAACCACTGCACCATGGCTCAGATGATGCCAATATAAATAAAAAAGAAATAATGAAGAGAGTTTTTTGTATATCTGATTTTTTTATAAAATAGGTTAATTAAAAGCAAACTTTCATAATTTCTAATATCCTATTGAAGTATAATGACTATTTGAACTAAATGTTTGCAGGACAGACATAGTTTAAACTCTAAGTCATATTTCAATTTAGTGCAGTATCTTTATTTTATTTTTGTGGGAATTAGTGGCAAAAGAAGAGGGATCATTATATTTATATAATCCTTAGTTACACATTTCTTGGGATCATCACTATAAGTAGTTATTGCTAAATCCTGCATCTTATGAATGTAAGATTCTCTCAGACTTTCCCAGCAAAGCATTTACATGGTAAAAATAAATCAATAGATAGGAAACATGAAAAATTGATGGCATATGATTCAGGAAAAACAATGCAAACACACAAAATATCTTGACTAATAGTTGATTGACTCCAGTTAATCTATAAATATCTATATAAACACTGAGGCTTCTGAATGATGAGTATCACACATTTCATTCTTCAGCCAGAAAGAAAGCTAATGGATGCTAACTGGTTATTTTGATTATTTCAAGTAGATTTGTATGAATAAATGTTTTCTTGGATAGAGGTCATTCCTTTGATCACCATTTTGTATTTGAATACTGGTCAGGATTGAAGAGAATTGGAAAATTGCAATAGAATTCACACATTTATCATATTTTGAGCAACAAAAGTTATAGTCTAAACCAGTGGCTCCCAAAGTGGGCAGTACTGCCCCCCTGGGGGGCGGTGGGATGGCTTGGGGGATGCTAAGAGGCAGGGGGGCACTAAAAGGCAATGAGAACAGCAGGGAGGCGCTAAGAGGCAGAGGGACGCATCTCAGAAGGTGTGGGGGCATAAGCCTCCCTGCGCGTAAGGAGCATAAGGTGCAGCACGAAGGCCAGCTTTGGAGCACTGTCCTCGCCCCTGCCACGCTGCCCCCACCGCTGTTAGTTTGGCAAAGCACCACGCCTTTCAGGCTGCGCCTTATGCTCCTTATGTGCCGGGAAGCATGTGCCCACCCCTGCACCTTCTGGGCAGCGCCCGGGTGTTGCCTCTTACAGGGGGGGGAACAGTAAAACAGCGTGCCTTTCATGCTATATGCAGGGAGACCTCTCTCTCATTCTCATTGTGTGTTTGTGTGTGTCTAACCCTACCCCGCCTTTTCCAAGTCAGAGCTCTGTGCACCGGCGGTCGGCTTCCTTGGCAGAAAGAGAAAGGTGCAGAAAGAGAAAGGTGACAAAGGAGTCCAGGAGGCCGGGTAGGAGGAGTGAAGCACCAGAATGGTCTCTGTGTGTGTGTGTGTCATTCTCTGTGTGTATCTGTCTCTATCTTTCTCTCTGTCTTTCTCTCTCTTTCTCTCCCTCTCTCATTCTTTGTGTGTGTTTCTGTGCGTGTTTGTGTGTGAGTGTCTCATTCTGTATGTCTCTCTGTTTCTGTCTCTCTCATTCTCTCTGTGTGTGGCTGTCTTTCTCTATCTCTCTGTGTCTCTCTCATTCTGTGTGTGTGTGAGAGAGAGTCTGACTCTCTCTCTCTCCCTCCCTTCATCCTTACCCCTCCCCATCCCTTTCCTTCTCTCATTCTCTCTCTCTCCCTCTCTCATTCTCTCTTTCTCATTCTCTCTTTCTTTCTCTGTCTTTCTCTTGCTTTGTCTCTCTGTGTCTCTCTCTTCCTCTCTGCTCTCTCTCTCTCTCAAGCAGGAACAAATATCACACTAAAATGTGTAATACTTAAATTAGCTTCAATTACTTTGCAATAATTAAACTAACTATTACAAAATTAAGCTTTGTAATAATTTTCTCAAACAACCTTTAACAATTTTATTATGATTAAATAAACATTTATGATTTTGTTATAATTAAATAAGCTTTTTTATTTTGTTACATTAAATAGGTGTCTTTTATATTAGTAAAATGGAGAGGCCAGCATATGAATGTGAAAAATAAATAAATAAATATTCTAATTCATTATTTATTTTTCTTTGATTACTTATCTTATATCCTTATTTCCTTCATTTCCTTTCTCTAGTTTTTATCCTTCTTTCTTTCCTTCTACAATTCTGTCAAACTTTTAACAGACTTGTTTTTTTAATAACTTCTTTCTTCGATAAATTGTTTTTGTTTGTTTAAAAAATAAAAAACGCATAGTAAACATTTCAGCCGAGTGTACAATTAGTCATATTTGGTATTTTTTCATAGAATCTATATTCTAATACATTTAAATTCCTACTCCTACTCTTTTCTCTTTTCCAGGCATCTATAAAAGAAATTCCAAGTCCAATAATATATTGATTCTTCTTTCTCTTTCAATCTTAATGTAAACCTGTCCATTTCAGCACATTCCAATATTTTCCTTATTAATTCTTCTTCTAATGAAATATCTTCACTTTTCCAGTTCTGGGCAAAAACAATTCTTGCCGCTGTCAATATGTGCATAGTTAAATACAAATATTGTTTTTTTAATAACTTGTACATACAATAATTAACCTTGTTTTGCTTCAAAACTGAGTTTTCAGTCACAGACTGCACATGTTGATAATATAGACCTCCACCCACCACTTTGTATCATGATCTTTTTGTGGGGGGCATTACTTTCTCAAAAAATCTTGAGTGTAGTTCCTGAATGTTCATCTTACATCAATATTTCTGCTGTAAATCTTTTATGAATCATCTCCAAATGTGTACTCCTCAATATATTTAATCCCAAATCTTATCATTCTCATAGACTGGAGCTAGCACGGCGATAGATTATAGCAGTTAGTTCAAGCGATTCAATGGAAAGAGTTCTACAGATATGGAATCTAGTTACAGATCCACCACATATATCATTGACGAAATATGAAATATCTTCAATGAAATATCTTCATACAGAAATTGGACCTAATAATGCATTGGTGAGTTCTGACAAACCATGAGCGAGTAAATGCTATAGTATATAAACCAAAAGCTAGTGATTAATGCAACAAAGAATGAAGAAAAGTTGTTTGAGATGATTATGATAGCAATAAGAGAAAAATAGCCGTCAACAGAATATCAGGCTAAGAGTCCCTAATAACAAAACAGATTAAATATCCATTAAAAATACTGGAGAGAGGATTATTAGATTATCTAACACAATAATACATGAGTAGCAAAGAAAGATGTTAATAAACAATCAAGTCATCTTCTGGAGACAATCAAGTTTTTCCTCAAACAGAGAAATCCTTACTGAATCCCTCACTAAAACACACTGGTCAGCTGAAAAAATGAAACAAAAGAAGATATGGGGCCACTTGGCTTTGATAAATTTCTTATAATGAGCACATTGTAAAACACACATGCAAACACAATTAAATTGATTTTTTTTTCTTTGTGTCTGTACACATACACAAATATCCTAAATTCCAAAATGCACACATGAAGATAAATTACTCTGCTGTAAATTGTTGCAAATATTATTTGCAATTAGACGTTTGTTATTAGTGTCTGAATTTCATGCTGCAAGATCTGGTGATGAAATCATTTAGACTCCTCTGAGAAATGTCTTTTATCCTCTTTATGAGAGTAGCATTCATGGCAGTTTTTATATCAGCAAGAAGAGTATCTCAGATAATTTCTCCTTCCATGGAGAATCAATACTGCATAATCCATCAGCGTGATAGTCCTTTTTTATTTGTTTCAGATTTCATTTTGTGGACAGACTATCAGAATAATGAATATAATGCTTTTTGCCTGAATAACTGAAGCAACTTCATGAGAAAGACATCATGATCCAGTTAACTGAAGAATATTTTAACAGCATAGGAAAAACAGTGAATTCCATAGACTTAACTGATGTCTTTCCAATTGTAGAAGCAAAGCAATAAATCTACTGCAGAGGATCAAAGCCAAACAGCAATTTCATTAAAAGCAAGAAACAATTCTTGAAAACGTTTCCTCCCTTAAAGTATATGTATCATACTCAAACAAATCTAGAGCGGCCTCACCAACAGAAATGAGAAACAAGAACACTTACCACTTCAGAAGAAAATAGAAATGTGTAGATTTTATTTGCTGTAGAAATGTCACCCAAATATATTCACTCAATAACTCTTTCACTTTCGGAGGAAAAAAGATCCGACTCCATTCCCAAATGCCTTTAAGGGTACTTAAAGATTCTATTATTATAATACTCCTTTTGAATGCTATAAGAAGAATCACTGTGCATAGAATGGTACTAGGATTTCATCATAAACCTGTAAAAATTATCTTGGTGCATTAACCCAGGGCTCCTCATCCCTGTTCTGCCCCGCACCCTACTGAGTCTGGCGGAGTGCCAGGAGACGATCGACTCTTACCAGGTCACGGGGCTAGGCACAGGTGGGGAGGGGTGTGTCCTAGCAGCGTGGCGGTAATGCGGGTACTGAGGCGTGAGCACAGGCCCAGCGGGGCCAGAGTCAGTGTCCAGTAGCCTGTGACCTCAAAACAAAGCAGAACAAGAGAGGGGGGGACGCTCCAGGTGTTGTCTCAAAGTCCAGGATCCCCTTGAAGCTCCGTCCGTGTCCCAATGGGATGCCTCCGAAGTCTTGATGTGGCGGCCAGAATCCCGCGGATCAGCGGCATCCACGACGGAATGAAGCCCACTCCTGTAACAACTCCATCCAAAACACAAGAGCCCCAAATCTTGACCCAAAGGCTCACCGAACAAGACTGGAGTTTCCCGACGTAGCAGTAGTTGTTGTCCGAGCTATCTGCCTCCGCAGCCAGCAGTCTTTTTAAAGTTCTCGCTCGAGCGGTGGCTGCCGCCCCCCCCACCCGCGGCCAATCCCCGGTGCTGGCTGTTCCCGCGCTGCCATCTGGGACAGGTCCCTGCGAGTGCGGGCATCCAGGAGGGGCTCCGGCACTGCCTCCTCCTCCGAGTCGGGGTGTGTGCCAGTTGGTTACTCTGCGCCTCTGTGCGGGGCGGCGGGGGTTGACACCCCCTGGGGCGCGGCCTTGCTGCCGCCCATACTCATCCCTGGCATGTCGGGAGGGTGTGCGCTGGTGCCTGGGACGGCCGGGGTGCGCATGTGCGTGCTGGACGGACTGGCTGCTGCAGGGTCCGCTGCGGGTGGTGCGGGGATGGGAGCGGGAGCCAGGTACGCCTCCCCCTCCTCGTTGGAGGTCTCCGAGTCTGGCTCGGCGATTTCAGGCCGGGCGGGGCCCCGAACCCTAACAGTATCCCCCACTGCAGGGCCCTTCCCCCGAGGCCATCGATCCGGGTGTGGTCGTTGGGGCTGCTGAATATGGCCGGGGGCATCCACTTGATCAGGAGAAGGCTTCGGGCCCATGGTCTTCCCACACCACCAGATACTGGAACTGCCCCTTCGGCCATTGGGAATCCCGGATGCTGTGGACCCGCCAGGTGGCTGGCCACTGGGCGGGCGGTGGAGGGGACGCAGGGGGCCGTAGGGCACACTTGGGCTGGACGGGTTGCAGGAGGGAGCTATGGAAAACGGGGTGCACCTGGAGGGTATGGGGTAGAGTCAGACGGTAGGCCATGGGGTTGATGACGGCTTCAACCTCGAAGGGGCCCATATAATGCGGGGCTAACCTCTGGGCCAGGACGTCAAGGGGCAGGTTCCAGGTTGATAGCCAGATCCGATCGCCCACGGCGAGTGGTGGGACGTCCCGTTGGTGGCGGTCTGCCGCATGTTTATAGTCCGCCTTCGCCTTGTCTAGCTGTCGCTGGATGATGCGGTGGATGGCCTGTAACTCCGTGAGTAGTGCGGGTGGACTCGGGACCAGTGATTCTCGGGCAGTGAGGGGGAAGAGGCGTGGGTGGAACTCCATGGAGGTGTAGAAGGGGGTGACGCAGGTGGACGTGTGGATGGAGTTGTTGACGGCAAACTCTGCGACAGGGAGGTAGTCAATCCAGTCTGTCTGCTGCTGGATCACAAAGCACCGCAGGTACTGTTCCAGCAGGCCGATGGTCCATTCGGTCTCGTCGTCGGTCTCAGGGTGATAGGCGGAAAACAGAGCTACCTGGATGCGCAGGGCTTGCATGAGTTCCCACCAGAAACGGGCCGTGAATTGAGTGCCCTGGTCGGACACCACCTTGTCTGGGAGGCCATGGAGTCAGAATATGTGTTGGATGAAGAGCCGGGCAGTAGCCCGAGCAGAGGGGAGGCTGCGACGGGGGATGAAATGGGCCCTTTTGGTCAAATGGTCCACCACTACTAAGATGGTGGTGTGCCGGGCCGACAGCGGCAGGTCGATGAGGAAATCCAGGGAGATCAGCCCCCACAGGCGTGTGGGAGTGGGGAGAGAGTGCAGCAGTCCTGGCGGGGGGCCGGGCAGGTATTTGGCCCGCCGACACGTTTCACAGGAGTCCACGAATGCTTGAACGTTGTGTCGTAGCCGTGGCCACCAGAAGGTCCGGGAAACTAAGTCCAGAGTCTTATATACCCCAAAGTGGCTGGCGGAAGGGGTGTCTTGGCACTGGGACAGGATGCGACCGCGGAGGTCCCCTGCCGGAACATAGACGCGTCCTCGGTGGTGGAGGAATCCCTCTACCACGGTCCAGGGGGATCTTTCCCCTAGATTCTGTGCCTGTTGGGCCGCCCATTCGTCATGCTGCTGTGCGTCGAGCAGTGTGGGCTGCAGATTGGTGGGCTCCCCAGTAGCAGCCAGGGTGCTGACCGGTATGATGGTCCATGGCGATGTTGGCACAGGGCCACGGAGGTACTCTGACAGGGCGTCGGCTCAGGCGTTCTACCAACTGGGGATGTAGGTGATCCAGAAGTCGAAACGGATGAAGAACCAGGACCAGCAGATCTGGCGCTGGTTCAACTTTCGGGCCGTCTGCAGATACTCCAGGTTCCGATGGTCGGTGCGGACCTCGATCTGATGCTGGGTCCCCTCTAGGTAGTGTCGCCAGGTTTCAAAGGCTACCTTGATCGCCAGCAGCTCCTTCTCTCAGATGGTGTAGTTGGGCTCGGCCGGCGTGAGCTTGCGGGAGTGGTACGCGCAGGGATGCAATGGCCCATTGGTCGCCTGTGCCTGTACTAACACCACTCCCACTGCGACATCGGAGGCGTCGGTCTCCACGACAAAGGGGCTCCGGGGGTCCAGGTAGCGCAGCACCGGTTCCTGCAGGAAGGCCTTCTTGAGGCGGGTGAAGGCCCATTGCTCCGGCGGTCCCCACAGGAAGGAAGCTCCCTTCTGCAAGAGGCATGTGAGGGGGGCAGCCAGCGTGGCGAAGGCAGGGATAAAGGCCCGGTAATAGTTTGCGAAGCCCAAGAACCGCTGAACATCCTTAACGCGCCGGGGCAGCTGTCAGTCTTGAACGGTGTGAACCTTGTCATGTTCCATGGAAGTCCACCGTCGACTGGCAGAATTGGCAGTTTTCAAGCTTCGCATACAGGTGGTTGGCCCGGAGCCGTTGCAGAACGGTGTGAAGGTGCTACCAATGGAGGGTCTGGTTTGGGGAGAACACCAGTATGTCGTCTAAGTAGACGACGACTAACTGGTCTAGGAGATCCCGGAATACCTCGTTCATCAGGTGTTGTAACACTGCAGGGGCGCTGGTGAGCCCGAAGGGCATGACGAGTTGTTCGTACTGCCCATAACAGGTCCGGAAGGTCGTCTTCCACTCGTCCCCGGCCCGGATCCATATCAAGTTATAGGCCCCGCGTAAGTCCAGCTTTGTGAATACTCGGGCTTCCCGAAGGCGGGCTAATAGTTTGGGGATAAGCGGTAACGGGTAGTGGTTGCAGACTGTAATCGCATTCAGTTTGCGATAGTTGCACACAAGCCGTAGGTCTCCGGTCTTTTTCTTAATGAACAGGATGGGCGCGGCCACCGGCGAGGTAGAAGGGAGGATGAACCCATGGGCCAGGTTTTTATCCAGGAACTCACGGAGGGCGCCCAACTCCAGCTCAGAGAGGGCGTAGAGGTGGCCCATGGGAAGTCCCACAGGTCACAGCCCACTATCGGACTGTGACCTATTCACAACCAAGCCGCATGAGCACCGGGCCACCACGTGTACACATGCGGATATAGCTTGACTTGCGCAAGTTAAGCTGCCACATATGTGAATGAGTGCCGGCTCACCACCCAAACAAGCTGAGCTGCAGACTGTGTGCCAGCCCACCTCTTGTGCGACCCAGTTCCCCTTTTCCAATCCCCCATTGGGCTGCCAAGCTGCAAAAGTTGGGACCCGCTACATTAACCCATATAAATTGTATACACATTCTTCACAATGTTTGTACTAGAAAAGGAGGGGGGAAACTTAATTTAAATTCCTTCAACACCATATGTAACAAAGACAAAGTCAGAATTCAGTTGGATTCCGTTGATGAATTGTGCTAAATCAGTATACATAATATTTGCTAAATGCAGCTGGAAACAAGTTGCATTTAACTGCGTCTCATTTTTATGGATGGGGTAAGAAAATGATATAAAACTATAAAGAAATGAGACATATTTTGCCACAGTAGACGTACTAGTAGAGCTTAGTTCTTCTGATTTGTTACTAGGTATATATATTTATTTAAATATTCTATTACTCTTTCTGTAACTTCATATAATGGTCCTAAAATGCAGGTGTTTATTACTACTACTTGTGGATGACACAATTTTAGGATAATCCTGGAATTAATTTCATGGGTGTATAATGGTTCTTTCTCCGTTTAGAAACCCTTCAAAGTAGGTAAAGGCATGAATGGTTCAAAATCACACAATCAATCTAATTAAAGTTGTTTGATGTTATTTAAGTCACTCTTCTTAAATATTCTAACCAAATGGGCCTGCTCTTGTGTCCAACAAAATAAAAATACAGGAAGAGGAAAAAACGCCAGTCATGATTAACTGGATGAATAGAGTTTAGTAGCATCATGAATGGCAACCTGCAAAGATACCCCTGAGAAAGAACCAAAGCAGCTGATCTTTCAGCAAAACTGATGGATCAACTCTTCATAAGAGAAAGAGATGAGTACAGGTCTCCCTTATCTTAAATGACACTGTAACCATTTTATTGCATTAGCTCTGCTACTATGACGTAGAAAAATTTGAATGCCCAGAGCATTCACAGTATACATATCAACAATGCTGTTAGATACAGTCAGGGTATTCTCCCCATTTTGAAGAGATTTAAGACGAAACTGGCTTATTTATACTTACTTAGATAATTTGTGTCAAAGACCATCTATATATACCTAGGACCACTTTCAATCCAACACTTCACATTCCTAATGTATAAGAAAAATCTATAGGTCTGTGGCAACTGAGTTGTTCTTGTTTTAACACAGGAAGAGGCCTACCAGATCAAACAAAGTCCATCTAGTACAGCATTATGTTCCCACAATGGCCAATCAATTGCATGGAAAGCCCACAAAAAGGGCATGAATCAACAGTACTCTCTCATATGTTTTCTAGCTACCAGCATTTTGAGTGATGCTATGCCTGATACCAGAGGAAGAGTAGCCATCATGACTTGTAACCAATAAACTGCCTTATCTTCATGAAACAAATATTGGGCCCCTGCCCGATGATTATAACATCTAGAAAACAGCTTGCAGTACAATGGGTAAGTCATTACTTTTCCCTTTCTTCAGGTCAAGTAAATGCTGAGAAAGATGACTAACTTGAAGAGAGATAAAGGAAAGAATGCTGAAAATATGAGATTGGTAGACCTAATAAGGGAGACCATCCCACACAGTATAGTTACCTGATAGAGCTCAGAGAGCAAGAGAGTGATGAATCAGAGTTAGAGTCCCAGCAGGGAGACAGCCCATCATCAAACATCCCAGGATCCACAAAAGGAGACTACTAAGAAACAGAAGAATAAAGAAAGCTCAACTATATTGGAATGCATGGAAGAGAAAGACTGCAAAATGTTGAAAGTAAGAATTGGAGGTGTGACTGAGCACAGCATGCTAGCAATTTGATAGCATGAGCCATGGTGTAATAAAGTAAGGAAGCAAGCAGAAGCAACAGGAAAACAGTAGAAATAGTAGGATATAGTCAGCTGGTGCAGAAGATGAAAGTGCAAAGCAATCTATAATTTTGCTTCCTTAGCCATAGATATGAGTAAAGGATTAACAGTGTCACAGTAGACTTCAAATGCCAATAAAATTAAATACTGATTATAAATCCTGCACTCTATTTGACGAAGTTCAAAAAATAAGATTCACTTTTCTGAACTGAAGTGGCAGAAGCAATAAAATCAAATGGGTCACAATCACATACAATAGACAGAAGGAAGTCTTGTTCTCAAAATGCAAACTTTACTCAGTAACTGCATTAAATCCCTTGTTCAAACATTAGGAGGTCATGCTATGGGTTAAAGATTCTATTCTATGAGTCTTTGTATATTAGCACCTTCAAAATGAACTGTATGTTCTCATTATTTTACAGGGATCAACATACTCTGGCTACAGAAGATCAACTTAGTTAGTAATTTAGCCTTCCCAATGTGATTTGCTGAAGTACTAATTCCTAAAATTCCTAATCAGCAAGGCTAATGCTGAATGGAATCTCTGAGAGATTTAGAGAAGACCTGGAATGTGCTCAAATGGGGAAGGAATATAATCCACATGTTTATTTAGAAGTAAATTCAGAGCCGATAAAGCAGAAGATACATTTGGAAGGCTTCCTATTAATTCAACTGAATCCTACTTTGGCACTTAGCTTTTTCTCAGAGTAAATTAAAAGGTATTTGGTAATTTAGATTGAAACATTGATTTTAACATTATCAGATGATTGTATTTACAAAGCAGATTATAATTTCAGATTATAATGAACTATATGGATGTATGATATTTTGGATTAAAAAAAGGAAAAGTTGCTTTAGTGCATCCTGGGGCACTCTTTAAAGGAGTTATAAGTTGTCTATAAGTTGCCTACCAGAAAAATATATATTTGCTTTCATTAAAGAAATTTTGAAAGTGACTACACACATGACTATGTGTGCTGAAAGCACCCTATTTCCTCTCAAGCAATACACAGTCTTAACATTGCTACAGTAGTACATCAGTACTTGTCTGCTTTGCAACTCATTGAATTTGGTACTTGACGCATTTTGACATGAAAACTTTGCTCTAGTACTTGTCATTTGTTTGGTACTTTATGCAAAGATTGTTGGTGTTGGCTGCCTCATAACTCACTACCCTTTCCAGGGTCACACATTAGTCATGTGGTTTGTTTGGTACTCGTTTTTAGTACTCATTGTGTCACCCGGAACCAATTAATGCTGAGTATCACAGAACCACTGTACTTGAAATATTATGCTGCTGAAAGAAACATTAATTATTTTAAGGTCATGTAACATACAAGAAATGCAGATAAGGTGAAACCTGCAATCTGAATAACTACAAAAGAAATACACTTCAAATGTATATTTGATATCTACCTACATTAAAGGAATATGATGAGATACATTTGGTAGTTCTACAGATGCATATACATTGCTTGTCTTCTTTTTATACTTCTTTCTTTATTAAAAAAAACCCTCAAAATATTCCCGTTTATATAGAAATGGATGAAAGACTGCATTTGGCAAGCCTCTTTCATTTTGTAATTTGTTTCATTGTGCAAATGCAGCAAAGGGGTTTTCTATTATGCTTTCAGTTTGAGTCTGCATAGAGTAACTTCCAGCTGTTGACTGTGCGATTAGTCTTTTAAAGTGCAAAAATGGCTGTTTACAAATACCCATAATTACTGTAATTTTCAGGGAAAAAATCTGCATTCACCTCAAACCAGCCCACATGCCAGTTTTTGCCTGGACAAAATTATTTTTTTTCTATGGCTAGAAATCTCAGTCACTTTTATTTTAAAAAATTAACCAAATATATTTTGACTCAGAAGTAGATTTTAGCATGAATAGACCTTTGAGACGTCCAACTGTTTCAATAATATTTCCTATTCTGGGGGAACAATTTTTTTTTCCTTGATAGCATTTGTTTTTATATGCACTGCACTGGAATGATGTTTTCTGAATTCTGCCAGGAAAGACTTATCATATGTGGATGCCATTGCTGTAACATAAAGATAAGGATGGAAGCTTATTTCATGCATAAGCTCATGAGTCTGTAAATTGGAACTATCCTTCAAAGTACAATGAATTTTACCAATCCAGGGGTTTATTTTTTTTTAGAAAAATAATGAAATACACAAGTAAGCCATGAATGCTGTTTTCCATGAAATTATTTTATTTCATTGACTTAAAAAAACATGCACAAGCTTACCTTATGGAAGAAAAAATATAAAACCTCTGCCCCATTACTTACTATACTTTAAGTATAGCAGGATTAAAGGCTAGTGGAGTGGGGTGGGGGAGACAGGTTCCAAGAGTTTCTGTGCTTGAAATTCTCTGCCTTAAAATTACTGAAGCACAAAATTCATTATCTTCATCCATTGGATGGTCTTGCACAAGGAACACTGTACATGTGGACAGTTATACTGTACATGTGGACAGTTCCACATATTGCTGATCCGTGGAGTAATAGGCTACAGATCTGGAGCATAGATAAAGAGAAGATAAAACATTTGAGAAAGTTGCCCATATAGAATCAGAATGCTTGTACTGTATAGTCTTCTCATTTATCATGCCATCTATTCATGTTGTAATGCACTCTATCTGCTATATGTGAGGTAGCAGATTAAACATGTGACAGAGAGGGAGTAGGTACAGATTAAACATTACTAGACCAAAGGCAGACCAACTTCCTTGCTGAGCATGATCTAATTCAAAGAAGGTAGTATTTACAACTTCCAGTAGTTTCTTTAAAAAGCTATTTCTTGCACACAGAGTTTTTGGTAGAAAACCTAGGAGTTCTTCTCACTAGGCTATTCCTGGGCTCAGCATTTTTAAAAACTCTTTGTCTATACTTTTTGTACCTGACTGTAACTAGTGGGTGTTAGGATTCTATTAAAATAAAAGGGTTATAAGGTTATAGTCTGTCCTGATTAAATAGCAACATAGACTGATCTGTGTTTGTTTTCCCCCACTTTATAAATGAGAATGAGAGGGAGATAGAATACTTCGGATGTCCTACCAGAAAGGAAAGGTGGGTGAGATGGTGGAATTGCTTGATCCTGTCCCTTCCTGCTATTTGTTCACTAGTCTAACTCAATCTTCAGCTCCTGTGCAGCTTGTGAATATTTTAAGTTCTTGCATAGAAAAGTAGGTGAAAGAACTTTGAGGAGACAAATGATAAATTAAACAGTCCCTTACCTCTCTTGTCTTTTACTCTAAGGACTGCTTCCAAAGAGGCTTTTTGTTCCTAAAAACTATTTAGGAAAAAGTCAATTGCCTGCCTGTGATAGGTGTATCAACCTTTTTGATAGGACTAGATAGGGCAGCTTTTGCTGTCTAAACCAGATATATCTCCAATCAAAGCATCTCTTCTCTTTTAAAAAATGAATAATATTAAGGAGAAGATAAATATCCAGTACATTATAGACGGAGACACAGACTGTCCCAAACAATATGGCCTTTGAGAAGCTGTTAGTCAATAAAATAAAACACTTTATTCTCTTTAATTAACATATGAAATAAACACAATCTGCAACACCTAGTGTGCAGCAGCAATTAAGAGGCAAGGCTTAGTTAAACCTTCTAATATCTCATTTAAATATGCAATTAAGGGATAATTGCCTACAATCAATAAAAAATGAATTATTTTACAGGGGAATAAATTATTATTATTTTTAGTGAGTCTTTCTGCTACTTTAGAGAGAATTTTATACCTCTTACTAGATCAACATTCTGCCACTTTAGAGTCTTTTGATTTATTCTGATACAATAGCAACAGCTTTAAGAATGTATGCTTCAAAAGCCAGTGGCCACATTTATTGTTCTGATTTCAGTTCTGGGAGTTGTAGAATTTTTTTTAACTTGAACAAATGATGGTTAGCGCCTAAGTAAACTGTGGCTCCCAAACTTCTTTAAGGGCAGTTAGAAGCAAGTTTGTATTTCCTGTACATTTTACATTATTTGTAATGTAACTTCCTCTGTCTTTGCTGATTTTGTCCAAACTAAATAAAATATCCATATACAATCTATATCTTCCTACAAACAAGATTAGATCAGAAGTCCTGAAAGAGAGAAGACATTTCTGACCTTCCAGAAACAAAAAAACCTTCACATAGATTCAGATCCATGGTGAAAATCCTTCTAATAATATTATTTCTGATTATTGTATACAAAATAAAAATGCATTGCAAGAACTCTAAAATTATAAATTGGAATGAAATAGAAACAAACCAAACGTACTGGGATTTTTTTACCCCCAAATGTTAATAGGATGTATTTTTTAACAGATCATACAAATATTAATTCTAGAGTGGATAACTCCCAGGAAATAAACTTATATTTGAAAAGAAACTTCTTAGGAAATTAGATCCTTTGCTGCTGTTTCCCCAGTCAGATGTTTCTGAGATGCATTAAATTACAATTCCCATAATATCCAACATTTATTGTTTACTCGATATAGACTTGCATTATTCTTTGGAGACGTGATTCATCTTGGTGTAATTGATGCACTGTGTTGGATGGCAACTAAGTGTTAAGGAAATCTAACTCATACCAAAACAGCCTGAAATAAGCCTAACGGTTGCAGTCAATTATGCAAGTGAAGAACAAGTCTGTAGACACTTTGTAATCTCCATTTTTGTTTACACATACAGGGTCAGATAGCTAACATTCCTCTACACTATGTTGGGGAGAAAGTTAGCTGAACCTCTGAAAAAGACACTAAGTCAATGAATAGAATTCTGATCATTCTAAATGGAAAAAAGAATATCATTTCCACCCATATGTAAACATTCTTGTTTTCATTTATTTATTTAGCAATTTATCAGATTTTTAAAACCAGCCATCTCTCTCACAGAGGTCCGGGCAGTGAGCAAATAAAATATTAAAAACATAAAAAAGCATATAGAATTTAAAAAGAGGCAAGTGATTTTAAAGATTAATCAAAGGAAGGGGGAAAACTTTTAGGGTACTAACCAGCCCCATGGCTGAGTGCCTCTTTGTGCACTCAAAAAAGGTTGCAGATCCATGTTTTCACGGCTGATTCATTACTATTGTTATGGGAACAATAGATACAAATGAAGATATGATGTCAATTCTAAAAGTTCTCCGGACAGAATTTTTTTTTTATAACAAGTTGGGTACAACATTTTCCCATTATTTCTCTGCATCACTTTCCTATATATATGTAAAATACACTTTAAAAATGATCACAAAGTCTTTATCATGGTTCTATTTTATCTACACAAGGACTTTTCAGACTGTTTCTATTACAACTTGATTAGGTTCCGTGAGATATTTAAGAACAGCAGCAATAACAACAACAACAACAAGGTTTATCTAAGACTGCATCCAATTCTATTTCTTTGTTTTTGGAACAGGTTTCAAGTTTTGTTTTGCTTTGAAAAAACAGCTGCATTTTGAGAAAAGTTGAAAACCTCTGATCAGTACAATGGAAGTCAGTGTTTCACAAACTTGGCAACCTTAGGCTGTGTGGTCTTTAACTCCCCAAACTCCCAGCCAACTCTCAGCTGGTTGGGGAATTCTGGGAATTGAAGTTTACAAATCTTAAAATTGCCAAGTTTAATAAATACTGACCACTAATAAAACTGATATTAGAAGATAGCACTTTTCTTTTAGGAATTCCCTCCTCACTCCTCTTTGCAATTTTCCAGATTTCACTAAGAATAGCCTTAAGAAAGGAGCAAAAATGGTTTTGCTTTTTTAAACAAAATCTACTGCTTTTCATCTCTTTCACCTTCTTTTATGGTGCTGCTTTATGTGCCTCTTGACTGGTATAATTTCTGAAATTTAATTCAGAAGCTTTTGAAAAGCTAAAAAGGAAAATAAAAACTTTCTAAATAATTTAATAATAAGGTCTTCAAGACTGAAAATACTCCAGTTTACACATTGATACACTGGATTCTTATAAAGACCAGTTATAAAACTTAATTTTAGTAAAACATTTTGGCCTTGACCAAGAAAGAATAATGCATAGAGTCAATATTTTGGATGAAAGATAAGGCATGGTGCTGAGTACAACAAGAAAAGACAACAATAATTAGGTACAAATAATTGCAAACATAGGAATAAATGCCACATTGCTGCCAGTGATGAATCAAAACACACTTCTCTCCTCTAGCAGATTATACTGTATATAAAATAGATTGGATTTACTAGTAAGATCTCTTGATGGTTTTCGTTAGATCAGCAACAGATTCTGAATTCCAATTGTTTAAAAGTAGGAATAGTGATTTTATTCCCCATTTACTAATTACATATTTGATATGGAGGATGCTTTTGATGAAAAACACAAGTGAGTTCCATTTAGTCCTGTTTTCTAAACAAATCTCTCACATTGAATTATTTAATTATAAAACCCTGCCTTCTGTGTTGAGTTGTTTTATAGGCTTTGGAGTCACAGGAAAGAAAGAAGAATATCCTATAGGCCTGAATGTTATCCATTCCTGTGGATATATATATATACAGGACATATAATAAAAGCACTTTTGATAATGTTGATAAATGTGAAAGGTTAAAATGGATCATAGCAATAACATCTGTTTTTATTTATATGTGTATTGTGTATTTTTAATATTGCCTGTAAGCCACCCCGAGTCCTTCGGAAGAAGGGTGGGATAGAAATAAAATTATTATTATTAAATTATTATTATCTGCATCATATTATTTTTATTTATTTAATAGAATTTCTACTCTTATGATTATTAGTCTTAAAGCATTGTGAAGATCTTGCATGTAGCTTGTTGTTGTATTGAAAAGAGTTACACTTTAGGTTTGCCATTTTTAAGTATCAAGAGAGCCAGTTTGGGCTAGTTGTTAAGGCAGAGGTTTTCAACCTTTTCAAGCTGTGGAAATCAAAACATGTCATTGCTACATGGTGGACCCCATTCCCACAAATTCAACTAATTACTAATTGACAATTCATGTATATTAATTTTCCCAAATTTTTCTTGATCTGTCTGCGGACACCTTGGCAACTTGCTATGGCCCCCAAGGGAGCCCAAGGACCACGGTTTGAAAACCTCTGGGTTGAGGCATCAGACTGGAATGTAGGGGACTGTGGGTTGAAACCATGAAAACCATCTTGACAATTTTGTACCACTCTCTCTCAGTCCAATCCAGGGAGGCCATGGGGAAAAGAGGAAGAGGAAGATGTGTTAGATATGCTTGCTGCCTTGAGTTATTTTTAAAAATAATAAAGGCAGGATTAAAACAAAATCTTGACTGACATACATAGTTCTTCCAATATGAGGTGAACTATATTTATCCTTCTAAATTCTCATTTTCACACTTTAGTTTTAAATGCAAACAATTTTGAGAAGTTAATTGAAGATCACAAATATTTGATTATAAACAGACAATAATTTATTGTGTTGATCAGTATGGTACCAATTTTTGAACCATCCAAAAAATAGTTTAAGAGTTTTATAAATATGTTGTTACAATACTTGATTCTGAGGATAATGAAATTAACAACTCTGAAGTCTAAGAGGAATCAGGTCATAATTTTACTTTAATTACTAGAGATATAATCAGGTTCTATTGCTGGGTTTCCTACAATCTAAAAACCATGAATACAGAAAGTCTAAATCTTCTTGATCCAGTGTTTATTCCAATTTTGAATATCAGGTTAAAAAGAATTTCTTTCATATTCCACTCCTTTACATTTCCCTTCTACTTTTGCTGGAATTGCCAATTATTTTCCTATTTTGCAAATACCCCTTTCTCAATAAGAACAAAATTATTTGTCTTACAAGAGGTATCCTGTATTCCTGCTCATTTTGAATTCATTCTCTGCTTTAATTTAAGAGATAACTCATTCCTGTTTGCTGAGTCTTAATGCACTGTGATTTTTTTTCCCTACAAGCAATATACGTGTGTAATTAATAAACAATTTAGTATGTTGAGAAACCTAGGAACTTGGCAAATGTTCTGGGGATATGAAATCTCGGGAAAAGCAGCACATTATAAGAAATAGTAAGTAATTACTTATGTAAGCTTTTCTTTTTAATTCTAAGAACATTAGCTACTAATTACCTACTAATTACCAGTACTTCAGCAGGTGTATGCACTTAACTGTAGGCTAAAACCCCTGTGAAAAACAACCCCCTCACACTCCCTCTCTAGATTAAAAGAGAATCCCCTTGGACCTCATAACATGGCAGAGGTGCAGCAGAGCTGTTTACATGGCAGTGCTTAAACTGCTTGATTGCTTAAGGAGAAAACAGGCTCCAGTTTCTCTGCCTCTCTTTTTTCGTTAATGTCAAAGCAATTTACTGAAATGAATGAGTGGACTGGTAACCAAATGAAATCTGGAGGGCAGGATGGTGGTAGTGGGGGATGCAAATCTAAACTATGATTAAGATGTCTCCATCCCAAACACATTTATCTCACTTTCAGAGGGAGCTGGCAAACTATTTCTGGTTATGGATGCAGGGGGAAAGAATGAGTGTGTTAAAAGTTTCAGACCTCAATCTAGCAAAAGTTAGAGGTGATTAAAGTCTGACTGAAACCAATAGAACTACTACCTGTGATAAAAGATTTATGCCAAGTCTTGTTGTTTTTTGTTGTTTTCATTAGCTGATTTGGCTGGTCTCTAATATTCTGTGCCTTAAAATGAGGTAGACATTTCTCTGGTCAGCTTGTGTGAGAACCTGCAAGACTCTAATGCCTGAAGCATGTTTTAAGGGGAGCTTCTGAGGGGAGCCAATATTCAGTATTCCTAACTGGATCTTGGTGTATTCTTTTTATATAATGTTCTCATTCAAAAATTAAAGAAAAGCTGAGTGTAAGCTGTGTATTTCCTTCATGGTTAATATTTGGCTGACATTACACTCAAAGTAACTTTGATTTATAGTGCTTATAAAGATCAGACTAATAAAGATTGGGCAACCCAGTCTGCTTGAAACAAGGAAGAAGCAAACCTACAATTAATAGCAAAAGTTGGGACTCTAGAGATATACCTCCCACATGGAGATATCCAGTGACATCTGACATGTCCAGATGTCTGAGTGGAATGGCATTTATTTATGGCACAGATCATGGTCAGATGCTGATTCACGACCAGCAAAATCTTTCAGGAGAAAGGAGAAGGCATGAGATTGTTCGTGCACAATTCAGACAGTTACACAGCACATAAATAGACTGCAGGAACTGTTATTAGTGAGTTGAGAGATTCCAGCTAAGCTCATAGTCATAACAGCTTTTATGGACAAAGCATGCAACGAAGCCTCATTTCTTAATCATGTTTCGTACTATTTTTTTTACTGCTTTTGAAATATTAAGACCCTTTAAAACAGCAAGTTTTTAGTGCTTGCACTGAGTTTGAGTGTCCTATTCCTTTGCAAAAGAAGCTTTAAATCCTTTAAATAAGGATTTAGAAAAATACATTTTGGAATAAACATCAAAACACTGTTTAGAGTGTTGATTTGGAGAAGTTAAAAACAGACTAAGGGTCCAGATGGATTTGAAATAAGAATTTGAAATTAATCATAAGAATTACCGTATTTTTCGCTCCATAGGACGCACCTGACCATAAGACGCACCACATTTTTAGAGGGGGAAACAGAAATAGCATATGTCTTCCTGCGAGAGAGAGAGAGAGAGAGACAGAGACAGAGACAGAGACAGAGACAGAGACAGAGACAGAGACAGAGACAGAGACA
>JANHFO010004935.1:54563-69064 GCA_032468095.1 Pareas carinatus
CTCTTAAGCATCAGGGACTGTCATGTTTTCTTAGAGTTAACAGTTGGGTTTAGGTTTTTCAAAGAAGTCACTTGTACACCAAAAGGATCCTTTTACTTAGTCTCTTGAATGATTTATTTTTATGCTATTGAATGGTGCTTGACATTATGATGAGATAGACAAGATAAAGAGAAAAAAGTTAAAACTTCGTTCCCACAAAATCTCCCTGTTATTTTTGTAAAGGTGCTTATGGGTAAATAAGCCCACAACCATCAGTTGGAGTGCTGTCCACATCCAGACTGATGAATGTCACTTCATAGTCAGTTTCAGACTGTGGCCGTTTAGTTTTCATATTTCTATTTATTTGTCAAAGTTATATGCCTGCTCATCTCATGCAGAGTGACTCTAGGTGGCATGCAACATAGAATTAAAGCTATAGGACTTTAGAAATATGAAATACTGGGAAAGCAATGATGCTATGATAAAAAAGCAAAGGGATCTAGTCTCTTCTGGCTGAGCCAAAAAGGATACAGAAATATTACTTGACAAATGAATAGGAGATCAATGTTCCAGTTTGAAAAGAAAAAAAGTATTATGAAATGTTGGTTGTTCCACAACACCAGTATTCCAACGTCTAAACAAGCCAATCAGTAGGCAAGTCATTGGGGGTAGTGCCAAGCAACTGAATGGGGAAAAGACATGATCACAGCAGACTTAAAAGATCAGGAGCTCGGCCTAAACACACCATTGCCAGACTCATGAAGCAGGCACTGTAGGAGAAAGTAGCAGAACTTGGCAGTGGATTTCAAAAGAGGAATCAGCCTAGTGTCGCTACCTAGCCAAGTCCAACTCCGCTCGATAGGAAAACAAGAGGGATAGGAGATCAATCCTACCCCTCTTGAGTTTGGTTGATTGTTATCTATTGCCAATTCTCTCTTATGGAAGAGAGAATATTTTAACCTGGTTAAAAGAGAATTTTTGTTTGAGCACAGTAAGAAAGAAAACGTCAAGTTATTTAAGAAAGCAAGAGACCCCAGCATTGAAATGTTAAAAAGAAACAATCATTATGCTTCAGTGTTTTATCTTCCTCTCAAGGAGATCAAAGGGAGAATCAGTTCCTTGGATGTTTGAAAAATATTAGACATCTTTATGCACTTTTAGAGAGAGCTTGTGTTCAAGATTCTGTTCTCGCTTTCTACCTCCATCTCTTTGTACATTGCTGAAAGGAGGCAAAATGTTTTCTCGCGTCCTTTTATCCGCAGCATCGTTTTGTATCTGTTGTAACAGATGATGATGATTTATACCATACAACATGTATTCCTTAAACTTGTCCACCACCGACTTTTTGCCTTCATAATACAATGCCTACAAATATCCTGGGAAATGACACAAAAGAGCAAAAATGATTCAACCATTCTGTCAAAGGTTTCTTTTGGTTTTGGTTTTTTTTAAAGAAAAGAAAATCTTGTGACCAAGCCACTACATGAAAACAACAACAACTTGCTGACACATCACCTGAAACAGGAGGTTCCAATTCAGTGGAAGTTGGCTTATTATATGGTTGGACAGTTCCTGGAACATGAAAAAGCTGTGCATGATTTTGCAGACCCAGGAATGGTAGGAGAGTAGATAATCTCCTCACCTTTTCATGGCAAAGTCTGACAGCTGCTCTCACCATGACCCCTTTTGGGAAATCAGTGCTGACAAGACATGTCTGCAGATAGGACCAAAGAATGAAGGCTCTCAATTTCTCTTCATTTTATAAGCAGGAGAAATATTATTCAAATTAATTAGCTTCTGACTTGAATAACTAGAGGAAATGTAAGGGTTGGCTAAGGTTTTTTAATCCAAGAAATAAATCTGGTTTTTTATTTACTTGTTTTTTAATTTGTGTTCCTTAAATTATTAAAATATTATATCTTACAGGCTTTCTAAAATGTCACTGTGACAACATCCCTGTGGTTGGTTCACTCAGCTTTGATTTAGTCTGAGCCAATGAGTCTACGATGTATGAGAAACCAAAGTGTTCATTGTAGATTATTAGGAAATGTGAAAATTTTAATCAAGTACTCTGATTAATACTTTGCCACTTATCCCAGAATCAGGCATATTGCCTTCCTACAATATTCACTGCTCAAATCTCTTTGTTGAGTCTTTAAAATTATCCTATACTGGAAATTGCAATGGTGTTTGAACTGCAGAGTTTCAAATTCGTTGCAATAGGCTCACTAAAAACTTCATTTGAATTTTTTTTTAAAATTATATACTAAAAATCCTCAATAGTATATAGTCAACGAGTATAGTCAACGAGTCTGTATAGTCAACTCAATCCACAGGCATAATTTCATTCAAAATGCAGTTCTTGCTTCCATTGCCAAGACCACCATCACAGCAACTCCCTTTATCATATCCTGCCCATAGATGATAAGCTCTTGGCCATGGTCTCACGTAGTTCTTTGCACATTGTGCTAAATAAATATCAAATCACCGTGGAAGTAGTAATAGTTACCAGGGGACCAATAGCTCATGTGACAGCTGCTAAAAGTAGTAAATGTTTACAGGGTAGCATGGATTGTAAGAAAGTAGGATTTTAAAATGGTGTGCTTGGCTAAGCTAGAAGGACATAAGTTCATAGAATTAGAAGATCAACACCATCTATGATGAGCTGGTTTCCCAAAGGACCTTTATGACAAGTAACAATCTGTCTACTTTCAGCAGCTAAATCTGTTACCTAATGGTTTCCTGTTGTTTGTGACTTAAGGTTTTCTGCCAAAAAATCATACAGTTCTTCAATCTAACATGGATAAACAATCAAGCAACGCAGTTCTCAGTTGCATATATTTTACACTTAAAGTAAAAAGGCATAAAGTTGTTATTTATCAGGGCTGTTTTGGATTTGATTCAGAAGACATTATCTGGAGCATATGAGAACACAAATGAAGCCTTTGTGATTCATTAAAGCAGCTACATCCTTTTTTCAGAATTTAGTTGCTAGTGTGGGAAAGCTTCTGCTGCAGCCACACAATCTTAGAAAAAGACATGACTAATTTATTGAATAGCAGACAGAGACTTCATTCATATCTCCCCACTCTAAAGAATCTCTTTGGGATTGAATTTGAAACATTGTATTATAATTTGAGCAATGTCCTGTTTTTCTTCAAAGAGGTTCAGGCAGAATGTTCAAAACTTCAATTTTTTTGCACAACAGTCTTGTGAAGTTCAGCTTCAGATGTATTATCTGGCCCAAAGTTACACAATGAAATTTCCTGGATGAGTGTGGCTTCTACACTCATATCTAGTTCTTCCCAGTTCTTATCTGATATCTTAATCACTATGCTGCTTATTTCTTCTTTTGGAGCTTCTTGCAAGCTAAATGTATAAAATTAACTTAGATGTTCAACTGCATTTGTTCAAGCAGAGAAGAAACAATATAAAACTTGTTATTAAACATATATACACAAACTGCTAAGTCCTTGGAACTCACTCACTAACAGCACTTTTATATCATTACAGCAGTCTAACTGGTGACTGTGTTAGGTAGAAGCAGCCGATAGTGGACATATGTGCTCAGCAGGAGCAGTTTCCTTTTCTGGCATATGAAATAGGACAGGATAAGTGTTCGGCAAATTATTGAAGAGTCTATGTAGTTGAATTAATGCCACATTTTTTGGCTGAGATTTTCAGTGACAGAGAAAGTCAAAACAAAATTCTGAATAGCCTGGAGGTGGCCTCCAAGAATGATATCATGGGGAGATCCAGCAAATTCTGACTAGGATAGGCCGATATGGAATACAATTAAGGTTTAAAATTGCTTTGTTTCCCTTGCTATCTACTCCCTTTTTCAAATAATTCTTAAATCATGTTTACAAACCCAGAGCCTTCTGCTTTTGAGTTACTTATGCCTAACTCACTAGGGCAAGCAGCACTGCCAACAATAATGAGCATTCCAGAAAGCACCAACAATGAATAAGTACAGCTTTGCATAATAGTGAATTTCCTGAGCTTTATGGTACCATATATATCATATCGATTTGTATAAAAGCCCATATGCAGATAAGCCAAACCTCATATTTTTAACCAAAATGCCATGAAAAATATAGACAGCTCTGCGAATAGCATAACTGATGATTCTGGCAAAATGAAGAGCCAGTGAGTAGACCTGCTCTTCAATAATTTCTCTGCAGACAAGGAGAAAACTTGAGATCACCCACAACTGTTCCACACAACTGTTCCAGTCTCCAGCAGGTTTAGGATCCTGTGAAATTGTAAAAAAAGGAATGACAGAATCTGGGGGCAGAGTAAAAATGGGGGTCAGTCTAGAATCTCTATGTAGATCCAAGTGAATTAAGTACAACTTCCCTTGACTTCTTTTGACCCTTATCTAACTCCAACCAGGTGCTGACCATTAATTGAGAAGATTCATGTGCATAGGTTTTTAGCAATAAATCAGTTTAATTGAACCTTAATGTTTGAGCCTGATCATTCATGCTTTACAGAAACAAGGACATAACCATCTTACTCAACTGTGGTTAGAATATTTTCCCCCTTTTAAGAAGGGAAACAGAAGAAAGAGAAGAGAAAGTTGAAGAAAGGAGTGTGGGAGGAGGGAAGTGGAGAGGAAGAAGAGTAGGGGGAAGGAGAGAAGAGAAGTAGGAAGGCAGAAGAGAGGAAACGGTAGTGGAGGAGAGAGAGAGAAGCAAGGAGAAGGGAAGTAGAAAGGGGGAAGGAGATAAAGAGGTAGTGGAGAGGAGGAAGAAAGGATTGAGAAGAAGGAAGGAAGGATGGAGGGAAGGAAGGAGGAAAGAGGAGAAGGAAACAAAGATAAGGAAAAGAAACAAATGAAGAAGATGAAGGCAAAGGAGAGAAAGATATAAACAAATAAGAAATCAGCAAGGATAGCAAATGAGAACTGTCATCTTATATGTTATGTATATGTGATTAGATAACATAATATATAATTGTGATAATTATATAAATGTACACAAGTTGATAATGAAAGGTAGCTGTCTGCCGTTAAAAGTATGCTGGACTGGACGTGTCACCTTTACTATAATTTTCTCCATTTTGTTGTTGAAGTATGCCATAAAATGAAAACCAAATAAAAAAGAATAGAATATTTTTCCCTTTTCTCTTCACTTTTATATTATTTCTTTTTATTATATTTTTCTGTTTATATTAGTTTTTACTATTATAATTATAATCTTTAATAATCTTTTAAATAAACCACCTGCAGATAAGCTGATCCATATTTTTCATGGTATTTTAGTTCAAATTTAAGGGTCAGCTTATCTGTATATAGAATAGGAAATGCAGGTAGTTTTCAAAAGTATTACTTTGTGAATAAGCTGATGTAGACAAGACCATCTGTGGTTAAAATCAATCCTGAATTTTGAGTGCATTTTGGCACCTAAAATTCTCAGCTTATTCACAAGTATGTACAGTAAACTACATAAGTAATCTACATAAATTTGTTCCCTCAGTGTCATTGCTGATGTTTGAAAGTATCTTAATTAGAATCAAATAATATTATGGAATACAATTTTTCTATCCTTAGATCTATCTTAACTTTCAGAGCATTGTTCAGGCATTAATTTATTACTTTTTTCTATGGAGAATCTTCCAGGATGGTAACAAAAACATGAAGTGAGAAGACACCATGTAAAATATAAAGAACATTTTTGCTGAAGAAAAAAGTAAGGAAATAGTATATTAACCAAATCATAGAAAAGTTAGGGTAGAATTATATTATGATGCCAATATAATTTGATGTTTCTTTTGCAGTGTCAAAGCTAAATCAGGGGACTTTTTAAAAGAGAAAAAATGTACAAGAGGGCATTCCTTCACCTTCTCTATAAACAATTATCTCCTGAAAAAGTCCCTAAAGTAGTTTATTTTTAATTAATATTTCCTACAGAGATTAATGAAAAGTGAGCCTGTCTGACAGAAAACCGTCTAAGGAAAGACATCGAGTTTCAGAAACGATGAGCTTTTTCTTGTCTATCAATTCTCTTGCATATATCCTCCAAAAAGAAATGGAAAAGTCAATGATTGAAGTAATATGTAGTTTCATCATTAGCATTTGTGCCCATGTGCATACTTACGGCAACAACACCCAGAGGGACAAGTTTCCAATAAAAATAATTGTCATTAAAGTCTATCAAATGCTACAAATAATATTTTATTTCCCATTGGAAATATATTGAATAAAATGGAGTCAATTCAAGTGACATTGCAATTCAAATGCATTTCAATCACATTTTTTTAAACCATGAAGATCTACAAGAAGAGGGCAATAAGTGGTCCATACTATAGAGCTATAAGCTAGAAAAAGGAGAAATTATTTATCATGTCTATCAAACATACCAATTGTTTCTTTTAGTATCAGCCATACTAGAAATGAAGAATGCATCATTTATAGAATAAAGAATTTATTTTTTTATTGAAATATGAAATTGAATAATAATATTCAGACACTGAATATTATCAACTCAAAAATAATGACGTAGTTGAAAACTGAGCAGATACAATCAGAATTGTCTGGCTGTCCCATTAAATGCTGTAAACTATCTAGGACCTGGAAGTAACATTCAAATATTCTCCAACTATAATAAAATAGTCTGATAAATGCAACTGTATAAGTACAAAGAAGATTCTTTCGCTGCCAGAAAGTAGACATTTTCAGTGAGCAGATTTCAGGTTTGTAGAATGTTTGATTTCATTTGTTAATAATAAGAACTTAAAGACTGTAACATTAAATCAGAGATAGCATCAGCTCTGCTAAATCCCCAGTTTCTTTCCAGAAGAATTCTGTTTTCAGTTCTGGAAGGCTACTACCATGAGGAATCATCAGATTTCTAGGGAAAAATTTCTCCAGATATGTGCCATCACTGAAAAATAGTGTCTCTGAGCTCCTCCTCAACATATTGGACAGGTTAATTGTATGGACAACCTTCCCGGAGCTACCAAGACAATAAGATTCCAATGTTAAAGATATCATTTTGAATTTTACCTAGAAAACAATCAGAAGACTAAATTGTCCACCGACTGGAACCTCACGACTTCTTTGCTTCCATGTTCGATGTTTCTAGTGTCCGGTCCTCTTCTTATGGCCGCCATTAACCTTTTCTCCTACACGGAGAAAAAGAGAAAAGATTGTTCCAATGAGTCGACCGCCATAGTTCTCATCTTCATGTCTCAACCTCCCTCTTCAGCCACCTCTCTGAGGTGGCCTTGGACCTCAGGGGTCCCCACAGCTGGAGAAAAAAAAACCTTACAGCCGGAGCCCCGGCTGCTTTGTCCTTCACTGAAGAGGATGGAACTGGAAGTCCCATAAATGAGAAATTCTTATTGTTCAACTATAAGTGATTTAGAAATCTAATAAATCAGAATGTGCTTTTTCCATCCTGTTCTAAGCTCTACTGATCAATTATTTTTTGATGTGAAGCTACCACTATGTGTAGAAGATGCCAACTAAATCCACTAATCCATTACTATCATTCCAGAGCTATGAGAAGTAAGAGGCTGACCCTGAGATTACAACATATGATAGCTTATTCCTGCTATCCTGTTTATTCAGTTTTATTCATACTCTGCAAATAGACTATTTACATAGTATTCCTAGTGCTGAGAAAAACAAATTTTAGAAGATATTTTATAAGCATACCAAAATAGTCAAGAGAAATATAATGCTTTCTTAAATATTATAAGAATATGAAAAGTGGCACAATTGAGAGCATTCCTTAAATCATGTGAAAGCATCCTGGGGAAAGCTTGCTGCTGAGAAAACCCTGCTATTTTTAGCTTGTTGAAAATCTGTCTGTTATGGAGATGGTCTAAAAAAAATTCTGATAGACAGTTGTCAATCAAGACTCCTCTTATTTGGTTTCTCCAAAATGAAATGTCATTATTCAAGAACAATCAATACTTCCTCACATATAAAGGTGTTTCTTAATGTTCTGGTCTATTTTTCATAATAGACTGTGATTTATTGGCTTGCTGAAGATTCTGGTTTGTATATCATAGTTTATGACTTATCTTGTGTGAACTCGGTCAAGTGTAGCTTATTTATAGAACCTAAGCTCACAAATATTCAAAAGAAGAGTTGGGGACATGGACATTGGGGGCAGTTCAGCTCTCTGTGTGGAGATAAGCTTCTTTAATCCTATTAGCCTATCATTCAAGCATTGCAGAGAAAAATCAAATAGTTGCTAGTTTCATGTCCAAAGATCTCCTTGATGTTGTATATATAACTTGATTTAGTGACAGGAATTGGGCACTTAGATAGCCGCATAGGTAGACATTTGGGGTGCAAATGTCAGATAGCAAAAAAACTTTAACACATTTTAATGCAATAGCCCACTTTATTTTTTCTTAAACAAATGCCTTATGCTCAGTAGGAAAAAAACAAAACACAGGCACAGTGCCTTGGTATTTTTTTTCTTTAAACTAAACAGCCAGTGCTACCAAAAGGTTTGTCTTCACGCCTACAAAATTTTAATGTCACATGATTAGAGGGATGTTTAGAGTTTCTCATAAATTCAAATGAAAAAGATCACAAAGTAGTAAAGCAGAAATAGATTATAAATTTAACAAATTTCTCATCTACCCTGTTTCCCCGAAAATAAGACATCCTTCGAAAATAAGACCTACTTACACTTTTGCCTCTCACTGAAATATAAGACATCCCCCCCAAATAAGGCCTCCCTGATAATAAGGCCTCAGACTTCCAATTCTGGGTGGCCTAGTGCATCTTTGGGTGCAAAAATTAATATAAGACAGTGTCTTATTTTCGGGGAAACACGGTATTTCAATATTTGGAAATTTCATCCTTGCAATTGAAAATAAAGAATTAAATGAAATAAAAAGGAATTCAAAATACTTACACTAGAATTTTGACTGAGCAATCTTAAGTACAATATAAAAATGTTGCATACATCTTTTGGCTTGCTAATTTGTTCCTGCAAATGTTCTCCATGCTACGAATTTGTTTTATTTGGTTAAGTTAGAATGTTCCACCCTGAATTCATATTTTATTAATTGCCTGCTACTTGCGATTCTTTTTATTTTTCATATGCTATTTGTTAACTGGTGTTCTTTTAGAAAAATATTACTGTTGAAAAACAGCCAGTATTTTATCCTATAATCAAGTAACACAAAATTCCAAGTAAACATGCATTTGATTCTTGAATAAAGTTAGTAAATAAAATAGGAATTGTCTTGCATTTTTTACTGTGGTATTTTTCATGAATATCTGACATTTGATACAGTTGTCTGAAACTAAACCCCATGAGATTTACCTCTGGTTAGACAAGTACAAACTTATGTTGTAAGTGTACTATCCATTCAATAAAAGAACATCCTAGGTAAAGTATCTAAAAACAAATGTGGATAATTTCATATGTAGAGAAATTCACTTCTACAGTGTTTATTCACTTTAGGTTGTAACCCAATATGGAATCCCTGACCACAGAATGCATCCTTAAAAGCTGTGCATAATGTTATTAAATTTATAGTTGATGGAATGCTAATTTGCAAGTTTTTTCATATTGTAGTGCTCTCAGGCAGATATTTATCCTTGTGATATCCTTGCATTGAAAGCCTTCCCTATGATGCATCTGAATTAAGGGAGGAACATGAGTTTTTAACATTATTTCTAGGCCTTTTTCTCTCTTACGTGCCACATGTTTTGTAGGTATGAAAAGGCAAAATACACAAATACAGACTGAAACATGGGACAAGAGAATAAACAGAACACTTAGATGAAATATTGGATGAGCACTCTATAGATGGGGAAAAGAATACATGTCTATTGATATTGATATCTATAACTGAAGACATCTTTGAGCCAAACTTAGCTTCTAGGAAACACCCATGAAGCTTTCCTGGTAACAGAATGGAAGAAGCTTGTCACTGTCATTGCCATCTTCCACATTATCTTTTTTCTCAATAACCCAGTCTGTATCAGTAAATTGCAAATATCTGCAGAAAGTTTACAAGGTTAAAGGATAAAGGGAATTTAGAAGCTAAAAGTAGCTTTGCTTTTTGGCTATATTTGTGGGATAAAAAAAATGAATGAACTTGATAGGATAGCAGCTGATAAGACTATATTTATTGCTAAAAGACTTGCCTTTAATATTGGAAAAATATATTTATAGTTCCAATTACTCAGAAAATTGAAGACATGATTGTGATATGAATAAGTTGCTTACAGATGTAGATTGTATTTGGATGATTACAATGAAATATGGTCAAGTAGTACTGAAATTATTTTATATTTATAATATATATATTTATATTATATACACATATGAGAAACCCTTGTATGTTCTGCTGTGAGGAGACACAATAGCTATTGTTAAGAATCCAAAGAGCTGTCATAATGGAAATGGGATAGAATTGTTCAGAATAGGTCCA
The DNA here is from genome assembly GCA_032468095.1 of Pareas carinatus. NCBI lineage: Eukaryota > Metazoa > Chordata > Lepidosauria > Squamata > Pareidae > Pareas > Pareas carinatus. The sequence continues at coordinate 64,956 of JANHFO010004935.1, forward strand.
GAAAGCAGAATGAGAAATTTAAACTATTATTGTATATATTATTGCATTTAAACTACAGTTCAATTTTGATTGAAAACTAGAAAAATTGCCTTCATCAAGGCCGGGCTGGCCTCAATTTTCATCTGCTCTTTCACTCCTTGTGAACCAAACCCTGCATATTTTAATTCTTTTAAATTGGTTTTAGTATTTGACTTTTAGCCATTTCCATATTTGTCCTTTTAAATTAGTTTTAAATTCCATTAATGTTTGTCTGGTAAATTGTCTGTTTGTATTCCTTTTATGTCTTTTTATATGGCTGTGTCCCCTCGGGGAGAAGGGCGGTATAAAAATTCAATAAAATAAAATAAATAAATAAAATAAATAGTAAGAGCTGTTCAATAACATAACATTTTTTTGGAGACAGGTTGATTTTACTATACTCAGTACAGGATGGCCATGTGTTTGGGATCCTGTAGTAATGAATTCCTATAGTTTGCAAGAGGTTCTCACAGGACTTGGAACAAAAAAAAATAAGTCTAGAACAATTATTGCTAAATAGAGGAAGAACTCTACCATGGTTTATGTATCTGCATAGAACTGGGCAAATAAGCAATCTTAGAGAAAAAGGAACTTTGAGAAAGATGACAGAATTTAAATACTTATACAGAAACAAGAATTTATTAGGATATATTTGCAAGTTGCTACTTAAATAGGATATTGAAGCAGAACAAACAAGAAAATGTAAGATAAAACGGATGCAAAGTTTCAAAGAAGCAATAAGAGTGGATCAATGAGAAGACTTATGGGGAAAAAAATCAATAAAATTTACACCAAGCTAAATCTGAGGAAAAATGGATATAATGCTCCTAAAATGCTTCTGATGTATTGAAATATTTTAGTTTATATTATGAGAAATTACTATTAAGAATAAGATCATACAGCCCTCATAAATATTGAAAGTAGAGCTTAGGTTTTTCCAAGAAGCGAACAAGAGTTAAATACATACTTTTCCTTCAACTCATGCTCAATTAATGGTGACTTCATAGCGCTATCTGTGTAGTCTGAGGAACCCCTAGAATTCAACAGTTCCACCAAAATGGAAAAAAGAGCATTGTGACATTAGCATCACCCTTTGAATGCAAACAATATCACAATGATCGTACTAAAAGCATATCACATTGTTCGTTTCTTTGGCCACAAGGACTACGTATATCTGGGAATTAATTTAGTTTGACTTCCTTACCTATTCTACAGCCTGGCATTTCCTGGGAATTTCCACTCAGGTAGTGACTAGGCCTGATCCTGGTCAGCTTCCAAGTCTAGACAAGATCATGCAACCTGCTGAGTTTAAAACAATACATTTGTTGAAAATATAACTCAATGGTTTATGACTCCCGAGGATGTGGACAGGCTTCTGGGGCGGCGGAATGTGACCACATGTTTATTGGATCCGTGTTCCTCCTGGTTGGTGCTGGCTTCCCAGGAGGTTAGTTGAGGCTGGCTACAGGGAATTATTAATGCTTCTTTGAGTGAGGAAGTCTTGCCAGCTGCCTAGAAAGAGGCGGTGGTAAGGCCTCTCCTCAAGAAGCCCTCCTTGGATCCGGCTGTTTTATCTAACTATCACCTGGTCTTCAACCTTCCCTTTTTGGTGAAGATTGTTGAAAGTGTGGTCGGATATCAGCTCCCATGGCATCTGGAGGAAACTGACTATCTCAATCCGCTGCAGTCCGGCTTCAGACCTGGGTACAGCATGAAAACAGCATTGATCTCTTTGATTCATGATCTCAGGAGGGCCCGAGATAGGAATTGTTCCTCTATCCTGGTCCTGTTAGACCTCTCAGCGGCTTTCAATACCATCGGCCATGGTATCATGCTGCACCAGATGGAGGTACTGGGAGTGGGAGGCACTGTTTTACAGTGGTTCTCCTCCTACCTCTCTGACTGGTTGCAAACGATGTTGGCGGGAGGGCAGAGATCGACCCTGAGTCACCTTCTTTGTGGGGTGCCTCAGGGTCAGTCCTCTCGCTTCTCCTGTTCAATATCTATATAAAGCCGCTGGGTGAGATCATCCGTGGCTTTGGGGTGGAGTTCCATCAGTAGGCTGATGATACTCAGCTGTACATCTCCACCCCAGGCCACCCCAATGATGCCCTGGAAGTTATGTCCCAGTGCCTTTGAGGCCGTGCGGGTCTAGATGGGGAGGAACAGGCTCAGGCTCAACCCGTCCAAGACTGGGTGGCTGTGGCTTCCGGCATCCCGATATAGCCAGTTGGTACCATCACTGGCTATTGGGAGTGATTGATTGGCCCCACAGAAAGGGTTTGCAACTTGGGCATCCTTCTGGATACACGGATGTTTCTTGAAGATCATATGACGGCCATGGCCATGGGGGCTTTTAATCAGGTTCTCCTAATTTGCCAGTTGCATCCCTTTCTTGATCGGGACTCCCTATGCACGGTCACTCAAGCCCTGGTCATTTCCCATCTTGACTACTACAATGCTCTCTACATGGGACTCCCCTTGAATTGCAACCAGAGACTGCAGTTGGTCCAGAATGTGACCACGGATTATGGGGACGAGCAGTTGTTCCCACGTGACCCCTCTCCTGCACGATCTGCACTGGCTTCCTGTGGTCTTCCAGGTATGCTTCAAGGTGTTGGTTACTATCTTCAAAGTGCTCCATGGCTTAGGACCTGGGTACTTACAGGACTGCCTGTTACCAGCTAATACCTCCCACCAGCCAGTACGCTTCCACAGAGAGGGTCTCATCCAGGTGCCATTGGCTATACAATATCAGCTAGTGACCCCCAGGGGTAAAGCCTTCTCTGTGGCAGCCCCAACCCTTTGGAATGAACTTCTCCCGGAGATACGTTAGATCCCGGATCTCCGAGTGTTCCGCCGTTCCCTTAAAACACACCTTTTTATCCAGGCTGGGTTGTCCTAACTCCCCTTTTATTGGTTTTTTTATGGAAATCTATTTGTTTTTATTTTATTCTAGTTGGGATCATTGGGTTGGGTCTGAAAATTAGTTTTTTAAATTTTTAGATGTCAATTTTAGTAAGTCAATCACGACCATTGTTTAATTTCTTTTAAATTGGTTTTAATGGTAAATGTTGTGTTTTTATTCAGCTGTTCACCACCCGGAGTCCTGCAGGAGAAGGATGGTATACAAATCTTGTTAAATAAATAAATAAATGAACTGACATATTTTTGGTTTCTAGACTGCACTTCTTCCTTATGTGTGGGAATTATTGTGGGCCTCTGGATAGCTGGCCTTCAGGAGTTAAGAAGTTCATGGGGTCAGGTGTGGGAAACCACCCAGGCTTCCATGGCAACCACACTTCTGCAGCCTCATTATCTATTTGGTTCCAAAATATTAGTTTATTGTTTTGGTTCATATAGCCTTCTCAGGCTTATCACGTCACCTAAATGCGCAGAAGTCAGCCTTTTGGTTGACAAGCTTTGAGGAAACCCTGGGGGTCCGAAATAAGGCAATTGGAAGGTGGATTCATGAGGAAGATGACCTAAGTCTTAGCCGATAGAAACACTGATACTCTTAAACAATAGAAAGACTTTTATCTGCTTGTGCTTTGAAAACTGTACTTTAAATAAACACCCTGAAGAAGGGTCAACATCTTTGAATCATCCTAATGAATGGACTCTGATTCCTTTACTCATGGGGAAAAACTAGTTATTATAACTAGTTTTTATAAAGCTAGTTTTATAACTGATCTATTCTTGATGTCCCCAAATACTGCAAGATGAGGGGGCTGATGATAAAATTTAACACAAAACAGTCATAAGCAGCATAAAGCAAATACCACTTAGTCAATTACACTTTAATCCCAATCAGTTGACCTGTTTTACATAACTTTTTGTCCAAGAAAAAGAGCTCAATAGAAATTGTGGCTAAGAGGAAAACTTCAGCTTTTAGAGATCTCATTGTCCAGCCTAGTTAGGACAAAACATTTCTCCCAGATACTAATTGGTTGCAGTGACTAAGCCACACCTATTGCTATTTGCCTAATTAATAAAGAAAAATAAGAACAAAGCCTTTTTTTTAATAGAAAAAGTTTTTATTGGTCAATAACGTACAAAACAATAGCTTACAATATGTGGAATTTCAATTA
>JANHFO010004935.1:70853-81464 GCA_032468095.1 Pareas carinatus
AAAAAGAGGGGGAAGTAAGATAATACGATAAGAAAGATAAATAAAAATAATAATACAGCCATAGAACCATATCTACATGATAAATACACATAGACATTAGACAGGACTGTGAGAAGTAAGTGTTCAGTAGAGTGAAGGCCCGAGGGGGGAAAAAACTGTCCCTGTGTCTAGCTGTTTTGGCCTGTAATGTTCTTTAGCACCATCCAGAGGGGAGATGTTGAAACAGTTTGTGTCCAGGATATGAGGGGTCTGTAGATATCTTCTCAGCCTTCATTTTGACCCATGCAATATACACATCGTCTATGGAAGGTTCTTTCTGTACTCTTAACTATCCGTTGCAGTTTGTACCTGTTCAGTTTGCTTGCTGAAAGCAAACCAGATAGTTATAAAGTACAAATGACAGACTCAATAATTCCTCTGTAAAACTGTATCAACAGCTCCTGAGGCAGTCTGAACTTCCTATGGTGATGCAGGAAGAACATTCCTTGTTGTGCCTTTTTATTGATTGTTTCAATGTTAAGTGTCCACTTCAGGTCCTGGGAGATTATAAAACCCAAAAATCTGAAGGACTCTACTGCTGATACTGTGTGATCAAACATTACAAGAGGTGTTAAAATAGAAGCGCTCCTCCTAAATTTATATAGAATTGGACTTTGCAGCAGATTTGGCCTGTTTATAGAAAATTCATTGAATATATAGAATCTGGAAACAGAGCAAAAGAAATCTGATACTCTAATCAAAATGAACAGTAATTTTACTAGGATTTTTGTGATTTTTTAAAAAGAATTTAGCATCTAAAAGACTAAAAATGAAAACTGCATCTAAAAGACTAAAAATAAAAACTGCATCTAAAAGACTAAAAATAAATAAATACATGAAGCAACAGTTGAAGGAGACACAATGATTATAGCTATACAATGTACTGTATCATATGTAAGCTTCCATGTTAATATTTAATTGATTTTTCCCACTAGGTTGAGTAGGACTATTCATAATTAAGCAAATTTTAATAGGCGTGGAGGCTAAAGAAAGGAAAGGAAATTGGAGAGAAATATTTTTCCTCTCATTTGATCAACAAATTTTTCCATTGGATTCAAAAGTCTGGCTTTGATTGCCTCCATGTGTGGAAGTTGGAGATAGAACTCTGAAGTGTATATTGCCAGTTCCTTATATATACAAACCTGAATATATCTACTGGGTCAGTAAAATGCTTGATAATCTTATTTTCCCAATTCCGGAACAAGGGGATATTTATCAAGCTCCTTTTGTTTGCTGTAAAGAACTGGTAAGTCTGAATTTCTTTTGGCAGGTCACAGTGATGCAGATTAGTTGCCATGAAGGATCTTATAAGTTATTGCATGAGTAGAATTACAAAAATATCACAAATCCCCAAACCTAAATACATAATTTGTGAGTGATCTCATGTAGACACAGCTGGCAGCAGAGGGCGATATACCTATCATCAATGTTCTTTGGCAAATGCTAAAGTGTGCATTTTTTGTCTCAATTGGCATTCACACAATATAACCGAAAAGCCTTCAGTCTCTCTCTAAAGAAGAGATTTTACTAATTACCACATTCATTTGAATTTTTATTGCTTTCAAATAATGAAAGCCACTATTAGGGTCAATCTAAATCCATGGTGTTAGTAATTTTAGGATTTTCTGCTACAATTTGGCATTGGTCTTCAAAATCTGGGCTTTCTTATTTCAAGGATAAACTTTGTTCTAAACAAACTAAGCCAGAAATATTGTGCCTATGTGCTGGCAATTAATTCTCAACAAAGTGCACCATTTCATCAAGTATTTTACAGTTTACAAAATGTGCAACAATGGTAAATGAGCAAAAATAATCATAAAGCAATACTGCTTAGTTCATGCTGTGATATAACTATTATAGGGATTATCAAGTGCTTCATTTCTAAAACTCCTTAACATAGTGCACAAGTTGATCTCATAGATAGTGAATTCTCAGGGGAAAAAGTATACAAAAAGGAGAGTTAAGGCCATGATATCTTAACCTATATACACTCCACTTCTATATTCATGAAGGTGCCTTACATTCTTAGGATTATAAATATCTGTATCATTTAGGAGCGACTCATATGGGAAGCTCAGAAAGTTGGCCAAGACAGTGGTTACCTCTGTTTTGCAATCACTTTCCACCAGTTAATGTTTAAAATACTCAGATAAGATGGCAAGAATTAACATAAATAATAACGGGAGAACTTATTTACTATCTTGGCTTGGCTTGATTCTTGAAAAGAGAATAGGGAAATATGAAACTTGACTGAAACAGTAGGGTTGTATCTCACTCTTGATTGTAAAAAGTATATTGTCAAAGAATACCTTCTGGTTTGCATATCATGGGTTGCATCCTTGGTTACTGGTGGAAATTATGAGTGGTGTAGGTGAGTTTCTATCTCTTATTCTGAGAAATAGGTGAGTAACAGATGGAGGAAGATAAGTGTTCTTCAGAAAAGCACATCTTCATAAAAAGTTAAAAGGATAACCCAAGGAACTACTTTATTCAGTTTCACTAATCTCTTGAATGATTCTAGAAAAGAAGTCAAAGTGGTTGTTCTAAAAGCATTGTAGACAGCATGAATCCATCAAGAGCTCATCTTGTCAAACTAGGTATATCTCAGATACTTTGCTCAAAAGACAGTAGTAATGCTTATTTCAGCAATTTTTTGAAAAGCATCATATGATAGTCTGATTATTAAACTACAGTACTTAAGTATAGATGGATAGCAAATTTATTATGTGAATCCACAACTGACTTGCTAAAAAAAGATCAGTAATTTCTAATCAGGCTAGAGAGAGTAGAGTGCCATAGAGCTCAGTTCTGGGACTGGTATACTTCAATATTTTTATAAATAACATGGATGAAAAAGTCAAAGGAATGTTGATAGTTCTTGGTCCCCCATATGCACTAATTTTCTTTCCAAGATACTTCCTTTTTGCTAATTCCACAACTCTTTATAGAGTCACTAGCTTTCAGTACTTGTGCTTCACTACGGGCATAGCTTTGTGGCAGATCCGGGAGTCATGCGGCAGGCTGGCTGCATGCGCCGTGCGACAGCCTGTTCTCCCACAGCGGGTCGCCTCCTAGCTGTTTCACTCGCTGGAGATATGGGCGCATTGTTGGGACTCCCTGGTCTTAGCTGCTGCCCTTTCCATGGCCTCCTGACTGTTCAAACCAGCAATGTCCACCCCCAGCCACCTCTGGTTATGCCATTTAAGCCGCTTGACTTACTTGTCTGTGCATGAAGGGCTGTCCAGGCCACTCCGCCTGCCCTGTGCACTGCCAGTGTGGCACATAGCCAAGGAAGCCTGAGGCCTTCATACACTGCTCCCAGCAGCCAAGGCGCAGAGCCATGCCTCTACATGAGATTGGCCTGCCACGCCAAGGCTGGATCCGACCTGCCATGCGGAGTCCAGAGCCTGGCACAACGAAATTGACCTGGCATGGTGGCTCCAGGTGTTATGCGGTGGGCCATCTCCAGAGATTCTGAAGAAAAGTGTAGTCTTTGTTGTCCAAGAGAAAAGCAAGAAAAAAGGGCGGGAATCGCTCGCTGGTAGCTCTCCGGAAAGAGAGAGAAAAGCATTAGCTGGAAAAGTGCTAGCTCTCCTGCTGTTGCACAGTGCACAGTCACCTCCTTTGCACTCACCTCCTTGATCCTCACACCGCCCCTTCGCAATAAATGTTAAATAACTCTAGTAAACATTAATATTTTTTGAATTCGCTTCTTAGTAAGTGCCTAGATGGGAAGACAAAGACAAAGACAAATATGTGCCAAATTTGATGTTTCTAGGTTTTACCTTTTGGGAGATCTCATGATGAGTCAGTCAGCAAGTGAATGAATGAGTGAGAGAGTGAGTCATTTTTGAGAAATATATATATATATATATGTCAAGTTCCAAATTTTTTCTATATCATTCAGAATCTTTAAGATGCATTCATCCTTGTAACATCATATCAGCAAACCTAAATTCACTAACAGAAATAGAGCAGTATTGGGACAAGTCCAAATCATATGATTAAGTTATCTCTTCAGCAATTTTAACCTTCCAGCATAATGCAATTGTTAGTCAGTTCTTTTACAACAGAATTCACTGAATGTTGCCAAACCAATATTCTAATGGAAGTAGATAGATAGCTGTCATTCAAAGTTTCCACAATATTATGTGAGAATTTTAAATGAGTGCTAGATTCAGCATCTCACTGTTTTTGCTGATATTCTTATCTGTCAACAGATAAGATTGCCAGAATATACCAGCAAAGTATGATGAAGGATGCTATGGATGCTATGATTAACACTTCTCAAACTGAGGGGAAAGAGATGGCTTAATTGTTTCCCTGCAAGCTATTTTATCACTTTTATCACTTTCAAAATAGCAAAGTCACATGCATACACACCAGCTATTTTTCTCAGCAAGAAGGCAATATGGACAACTAATTACAATACTAGAGCTGAGTTCAATATGTTCATTCATAGAAAATGTTTAATCATACCTAAAAGAGAAAAATAACTTCATATTAATACATTTCTAATTCACAGCCCAAAAATGTATTTTTTTAATGTATGGGAAGAATAATAGCCACGGCTAAAAGAAAGAATTTATCATTTAAAAAGAAAACATATTCTAGTGCCTTAATATAGTATAGTTGTAACAGAAAAACTAAATCTAGTATTGGCATAATTTAGACAAGGAGTTAAAGAATTATAGTTTGTCAAGCAAAGTTATGATTTTTAGCTGTTAATAAACTACAATTTCTAACAGTCTTTAAAGAGAATCATGAAATTTAAAATGGAATAAACTAAGGTTCATCAGAGATGGAGTTAAACAGGCAATTAACATTAATACATTTGAACTATTTCAGTAACTGCTACTTGAAATCTGACATTTCTATTCTGACAGTTTTTTAAAATGCATATGTCTATAATATTAACTTCTACCCTAAATTAAGGACAAGAAATAGTAACTAATTAGAAATGTCATTATAATGAATAATAAAAGTTCCAAAAGATCTAATTTTAACTTGGAAATCTACACAGCCAGTTTAACCAATGCTTTAAGATGCAAGTTAGAAATATATAAGGTATTTAATGGGATGCTAATCTGGACAAGGTCTATCAATGTGGTCACTAAGAATTGGCACTGTCCTTATGGTCCAGAATTAATCAATTAATTATCAAATTGCCATTTTTGTGAATCTTGTTCTCAATATATTCCAAATGATGGTTCTCCAAATTCTGAAATTAAGTTTCAAATATCTGCTAAACATGGCACATGGCAAAGTATTCATGAGATTTTTTTCTCATATGACAGAATCAGAACACCCCTAGATCAGCTATGTCATGAAAGGCCCAGTATTGAGCAGAGATTCAGCCAATTTAGCTGACACTCCAGAAGACACTGAATGAATGTTCCTTGGCACCAACTGGTATCACATTCTGCTGCATTGTACAGTGGACAGAATAGTGAGCAAGAATCAGTTAATGAGTGGCAATTATACAGTATATTATAAGACAGTTTGGCTTGCTTTATCCTACCTATAAGGTCATCTGTAGGGGACAATGCTGTTTCAGGATTAGTTGCTAGCTTTGACATCTTCATGTTATGGCATAACAAAGGGGGAGCCATATTGTATTCTATAAAATTCTATAACTTTGTAAACACAAAACTTAAAAACTCCAAAACCATACCACTAATGAAAGGGCAAAATGGAAAAGTCTGTAATGATGAAGCCTTTAAGGCTAATAGTTTCAATACGTTCTTCAGATCAGTCTTTGCTAACAGCAATAGATCCAGTCCAACATTTCCTAATCGTACTAATATTGATTGCAATGATCTAATACACATTGATTTTATGGAAGACAACATTGAAAAGGCACTATGTAATGTAAAGCAATCCTTATCATTTGGTCCTAGTGGATTATGTGCGTATTTTTTTAAAAAACTCTCTACCGCCATAGCTGAGCCATTAAGCATAATCTATGAGATATCATTAAGATCCAGCACTTTGCCTGAGTTATGGTCATTAGCCACAGTCATTTCTATCTTCAAAAAGTGAGACCTCAGTCTAGTTAAAAATTACAGACCAATATCATTAGATTGTGTCTCCTGCAAAGTCATGGAATCAATCACCAACCAATCCATTATCCTCCACTTAAAGTCAAGTAAACTACTATCTAACAATCAGTTTGGCTTCAGAAAAAATTGTCCTGTAATCTACAACTCATATACTGCAAAAACATTTGGACTACACAACTTGACCAGGGTAAAGCATTAGATGCAATTTACATTGACTTCAGCAAAACCTTTGACTCAGTGGTACATGACAAACTACTGTTAAAATTACACTCTTATGACATTTCTGGATCACTACATAAATGACTAGCTGCATTCCTATCAAACAGGCAACAAGTAGTTAAAATAAGGAGTGCCATATCAAACCCTGCACCAGTTAATAGCGGTTCCACCAAGGCAGCGTTCTAGGACTCACCCTATTTTTAATATACATAAATGATTTCTGCGATCACATCAAAAGCAACTGCGTCCTCTTTGCTGATGACGTAAAACTATTTAACACTACTGATAACACTGCTGCCTTACAATGTGACCTTGACTATGTGTCTGAATGGTCACAATTGGCAACTTCAAATCTCTACCAACAAATGCTCTATCTTACACATTGGTATACAAAATCAGAACACTAAATACAAACTGGGTGGATACAACCTCAAAGACAGCCCTCACTCTGTCAAGGACCAAGGAGTTCTCATCTCAAAAGATCTAAGCCCCAGAGCTCACTGTAATAGCATTGCCAAAAAAGCATTAAGAGTTGTTAACCTAATTTTGTGAAGATTCTTTTCTGGTAATATTGAACTGCAAACCAGGGCATATAAAATCTTTGTCAGACCATTTCTTGAATACAACTCATTTGCATGTAATCCATATTGTTTAACAGATATCAATACAATTGAACAAGTTCAGAGGTATTTTACGAGAAGAGTGCTCCATTCCTCAGCCCGCAATAGAATACCTTATGCCACCAGACTTGAAATTCTGGACCTAGAAAGCTTAGAGCTACGCTGCCTACGGTCTGACCTAAGATTAGTACACAAAATTATCTGTTACAATGTTCTACCTATCAATGAATACTTCAGTTTCAACCACAATACACGGGTTAACAACAGATACAAACTCAAAGTGAACCTCTCCAGACTCTATTGAAGAAAATATGACTTCAGTAACAGAGTGGTTAATGCCTGTAACTCATTACCTGACATTGTTGTTACATTATCAAATCTTTAACCTTAAACTAGCTACCATGGACATCACTCCATACCTAGGAGGTCTATAAGAGGGCGTGCATAAGCACACTAGCGTGCCTACTGTCCCTGTCCTACTGTCCCCATTTATTAGTACTCATTTATTATTATGCATATCTATACCTACATTGTTATATAGTATGTTCCTACTTATACTTGTTTTTCTCATATATGCTTCACTAAATGTAATTAATTAATTAATTAATTAAATATATATATTATTTTCTTCTTAAAATGACAACATATTTTATCTTGGTTCCCATGAGCTATAGCTTTCCTTTACCTTGGTAACAGTTATGTGTTATCTGAGCACAGTTGAAAGCTTCTGAGAGGTAGAAAAACCCATTCTTATCCTGATGTATGAAGTAAGGAAAAAGAGTGGTAGAAAAAGTCTTGAACAAAGATTTTGTAATGGGGCCATTAAAATCAACTTTAAATTATATTCACAAATACCATAGCCATGATGTGGATAGTAAATGTAATATAAAAAGCACATTCCTACCTAAGTGCTAATAATCAAGGAGGCCGCATCTTGTCAAACAGCATTAGGTTCAGTAATTGAAAAAGATCCATTAAACATTTACTGAAAGTTAGAATGGAAACATAGACAGTAGATAAAACAAATATCCTTGACTTCCCAGATTCAACTTAAGAATTAGGAAAAGCGGAATGCTTTTGAAATTGGCTGCATCACAATGGATAACTCTTTTAATAGCCATTTATTGCATAGCACCTGTATGTCTACAACAGCCTTTTTTTTCAACCCAATCCTGGCCGAGTATGCTGCAGGCTGTACTTCCATAACAAATTGGGAAAGGCTGGCCTATTCTTTGGATGGTGTGTGTGTGTGTTAGCAACATATAGCTCTTTTTTGTACCTCCTGACTGCATTCCTTCATTTGCATTTCTTGCTACTATTGTATAAAGTAGGAAACCTAAAAGAGAATTGTAAAAAAAATGACCAACCTCCCAAAAAGCAAAAATGAAAAACGTATCTCCCCCAACATTTCTGGCATCATTTGCTCTACTGCTCTGTCTATCCCAGTCTTCAGCTTTCCCAAAATTCATTAAGTGCAGTCCTTATCCACCATATTTGCCCATCCTTTCTTGATGATAGAAATTCATCTTGTATTACAAAACTGAAAAACACAAGATACATCCGCATGAAGAAAAGCTGTACATTCTTTCTTTAGCAATATTTTACAAGTCACCAAATGTTATTTGAAGTATTTATTTGTTCTTCCAGAATATTGTTTATTATAAGGTGCTATAATTCTGCCTTTCAGTTTAGCACCACTTGGGAAATGAAAATCATGGCCATCGTTCCCTATAATTACAACCAATGCCTAGAACATCATTTCTCAACCTTGACAGGTTTAAGATGTGTAGACGTCAACTTCCAGATGCTGGCTGGGGAATTCTGGGAGCTGAATTCCACACATCTTAAAGCTGCCAAGATTAAGAAGCACTGATCTAGGAGTCATGGACAGAGGGGACCAAATCTGTATTCCAAACATTAGCTTCAAAGAGTTTTTCACTTATCTATTATTTGATTTACTTATTTGATTTCCATAGCTACTCATCTCAGCAAATGACTCTAGGTGGCTCACAATTCAAAACATATATTATAATTAAATTTAAAAATCATTTTAAAACAATAAAAACAGTAAAAAAGATTAATACTTTACTTACCAGTTTCTGGCCTTTGGGCTGAATGTGGTACTTATTGATACTTCATATCCTGGAGCGTTTCGAGATGTTTACAATACAAATAACATACATAATGACATAATATTAAAAACTATGTTCAATAAAACATATTCATTTTGAAAAGGCATGGGAAATCTTCCAGTTTTCCTATTGGAAAATCCTGGGTGAAGAACTGCATCCTCAATTTAGACATTCTACATTTTCAGAGTATGTGCGCTACCATTAAAAAGTTCTGCTTGAGTACAGCAGCAGGCGGCATTCAGAAACTCTTAGCACACATATTACGACACATATACCCCAATTGTCCCAGTGATTAACTAGGTCTATAGCAGCAAATATGATTTGATAGGTCCATCAGTCCCATTGTTACATCATAATGAAAGCCTTGGACATGGTCAATAGCTAAGTGGCAGCCAATGTCATTTTTACAAAAGAAGTATAATAATTACACAGCTAGATGCCCCACTGAGCAAACTAACTGCCTTAAGTTAGGTTTAGGTTAGCACTATATAGTAAGCATTACTTAGATCTACATGTCATGAATAATGGTAAGTAGACTACCTACTTTGCATTGATCAGAACATCACAGATTTGGAGAAAGTTAGATGCCATAGAAACAGAGATCTCAATTTATATCTATTTTTTTAAAATGCTCAACTTACAGTGAGGATTAACACTAAAGTAGACTTTCGGTGGCTCAGCAAAAGTTGAAAGACAGACTTTTAGGGTCTGCCAGCCCTGGGATTGCTTTAAGCCATTCTGACAGCTTAAAATCAGTTGTTAGGCGACTGGAAGCCTTTCCCCTGGGAGAAGAGGGAGTGGTGAGCAGTCAGGTCAGGGTAGAGCTTCCCTGGAGCCCCTGGATTTAATTTTGGGGCTGAAAGGGTGAGAGCTCCCCAGGAGATCTGGCAAAAGCTCCGCGCCTGGGTCACTTCTGCTGGGGCAGAACGAAACGTCGCGACCACCTCCGTTCAAGATTTTTAAACTACAGCCTTCGGGAACGGACTGAGCAAGAGCAGAACTTCTGGCATGTAATTTTTTTTTCAAAACTTAACTCGGTAACCAAAAGATTTCCTTCAAAGGACACTGAAAGATACAATGTTTCAAAGATGGCGCTGGTGAGAGATTAGAAGCAGCAAAGTGAAAGTAATGAGAGCTTTGAACTAACGGCAGGTACTAAGGTTTTTGTGGCTGACTTGTTAGTTAAACAGCAGGAAGATGTGCAATTTCAACCAAACTCACAGACATAATACTGCCTTTATGGACATAAGATTCACTTAGCCCCACTTCTTAATCATTTTTTTTAAATTAAATATGAACTGCTTTTTAGCTATTAGGAAATTTTCAGGCAACAAGTTTTATAGTACTGGATGATTTTTCTTCAATATTTATGAAAGAGGGTGGGTTTTTTTGGTTATAAGAATTAAAAAAACACAAACGCTTGGGGGAAAATGGCCGCCGGGAAGCAGCCTCCATAGCATCTGGGCCAGGAGAGATGAGGCTCCAACGGTCTGGTATGTGGGGACGGGCCCACGCCCGATCCCCCTGAATGGGGGAAAC
>JANHFO010004936.1:10470-23033 GCA_032468095.1 Pareas carinatus
AATGATAATGATAATGATAATGATAATGATAATGATAATGATAATGATAATGATAATGATAATGATAATGATAATGAGGATGATTTTATTTCTTTCCCGCCCTTCTCCCGAAGGACTCAGTTGACTTACAACCACAAATGAGCCCCAAATTTTTGTTGCTAAGTGAGTTCTGTCCCATTTTACAACCATTCTTGCCATAGCTGTTTAATGAATCACTGCAGCTTTTAAGTTAGTAACACTGTTGTGAAGTGAATCTCGCTTCCCCATTGACTTTACTTGTCAGAGGTTTGCCAAAGGTAAACTGTCATAAATATGAGTTGGTTGCCAGCGGTTGAGTTTTGATCACATGACTATCGGTATGTTGAAATGGTCATAAGTATGAAAAATTGAGATAAGTCACTTTAAGTGTGGTTATAATGTCAAATGGTCACTAAATGAACTCTTGTAAGTCAAGAACTACCTGTAATTTTTCTTTTCACATGGAGGTGATTTTTTTAGCTTGATCTACATCTTGGGGTTGACATTATATATGTCATGTGAACACTGTTTTCAACCTCACTTTCCATGAAGCTCTTCATCTCATCTTCTATTTGATTTTTCAAGCTGCCATTCACAAGTGACATTCCTATCCTCCGCTTAATAAATGTGGTTTTAGATTACTTCGCAATTGAAAATCTGCCTCTAAGGTACAATTATATTTGATCATTCTGTCCGAATGACAATTATTAAAAACTTCTACAAGACAACAATTGAAGATTTGCTGCTCCTCACATCCTCACAGAAAACAGAGAAATTGCTTCGAATTTGGTGTGGGTTGGTTGATTGATTGGTTATGTGCCACCAAGTTGGGGTTAACTCTTTTAGCAACCATATAGATAGATTTTCTCCATGACGACCAATGTAGTATGCTTACTATATCTGTCAGTAGCCCTGAAAGGCGCCAGAACTTTCCCCACTTTTCTCTAATCCCTAGTGAGAATGATTCCGTCTGAATAATGAATTCCTTGTTTTGTTGTGGAAAGTGTTTTTTTTCAAAGTTGTTTTGCATGAACAACCTTAGGTCCAAACAATTAATCTAATTTTCATGCTGTATATCAAATTGTATATTAGTCTCCTGTTTATTCAACCATACATAGAATTTTCTTAAAGTTTCACTATTGCTGTTTCAAAATTAAAATAAGACCTAAAGACCTGTTCCTGCTAAAGATGACTCAAAATGAGTTGAGAATGTTTATTCTCTTGTTTATTTAAAGTTTGTGTTATTTATTTATTCATTTCTTTATCAAATGTAGTTATCAAATTTAGATACTGCCCTCCTTACTTTCAGAGTGACTCTGGATGGTTTACAGCTAAAAACATTTTTAAAAACCACATAGAAAATACAGAACATCAGTAAAATGGGAGCCAAGTAAAGCCTCAGATATAAGTTAAAAGATAAAGGCATGGAGAGCACCTTCAAAGTGCTTACTACACCCAGGACTGGATGCATTAGTGTGAGCCCCATGCAACTTGGCAAAGCCAGATCTTTACACTCTTCCAAAAGACTAGGTGAGTGGAGGCTTTGCTCGGTTCTGGGGGGAACAATATTCCAGAGGGCAGGTGCAATGACACAGAAGGCTCTCTTCATGGACCCCATCAGCTGAAATTCTTACATGATGGGGTCTTATAATATACCTTCCCTGCCTTTCTGGGTGGGATGGGTTGATATAATGGGGGTGAGATGGTTCCTTAGTAACCTAGCTTCATGGCTTTAAAGGTAATAACCTTGAATTGGACATGGAAGCAAACCAGCACTCAATGCAGCTAACGAAGCAAAGGCGTCACATGAAACATCCTTGGGACAAACAAAATTGCTTGCATGGCATATTCTACATCATCTGTAGCTCCAGAGGTAGCCCCTTGAAGTGTGCAGATGACCAGGGCAAGAATAACCAAGAGAAGGGACTCCCAATCCAGGAAGGGGTGTAACTGGCATACAGCGTGAAGCTGAGCAAAAGCCATGATAGCCACAACTACCACCTTCTCCTCAAGCAGGAGTCATGAGTCCAGGAAGATGCCTGAATCACACACTGCGTCTGTTTAGGGCAGTGCAAACACATCCAAGATCAAGGATGATAAACCCCTCAGATACAGAAGAGTCTTCCATCCACTGCCACTCTTGTCTTACAATTATCCCTATCAAAGACGTATCTGACAGCATAGTAGCTAATAAAGCACCTACACTCTTAGTTTATCTGTCCACCTAACATGCATGTTATGAATAAAATCTGCAGAGTCCATGATATACAAAAGAAGGAAGGGGAAATATTTTAAAAAGAATCAACATATTGATCTTTCTGCCAACCTTAGACACATGAGGATGTGAATAAAACAGTATCACATCCCAGTTTGATGTGAGGCATTAAATTCTAATCAACATTCACCTAAAAAGACCAGTCCTGCAGGATTTCATTCACTCACCCTCCTCCATCTCCCATCCTTCAGACGATTTTGGTGCTTTCCCTTTTTCCACTACTCCTGTTTCAAGGTGACTTCTGTACTTTCCCTTTCTCAATCGCTCCATCTTCCCATCTGCCCCCGTTTCTTACATATTTCTTAGCTGCTGCTTGAATGTTATTATGTCACATATAACTTGGGCTATAAATCATTCATTGGAAAGTTGCATCAGTTGCCTCCTCTCCTATTAAAAATAGATGTGGCTGTTGCTTTTGCTTTTGCTTTGGTGGAGAGATCTAAAGTTCAGCCTCTCAATATGAAAGTGAAGTTCAGAGGCACAAAAAGGGGGTTGTCTACATATCATGATTCTGCTTTTTTTGCTCGGGAAGGCCAGAGGATATAAGGCTGGCTAAAGAACTTTCTCCAAGAGAACTTTTAGCTGCAAGCCTGCTTGATGGGCAGACAGCCATTTTGGCTTACCTCCTTCAATTCCTGAGAATGAAAGCAGTTAGTGAGATGGAATATGTTCACTCAACCCAATGGGTTTCTGCTCAATATGGTGAATTCAGTGCCCACGCCTTGCCTACACTCAGTCATTGGCTGGACCAAAATTGACTGAAAATGCTAGTTATGCATGAATATATTAATTCATCTACCTTAAAAAAAAGGTTTAAGCAGCTGCTCAGCAAATAGAGAATTGGGTGTAAAACAATCTCTATTTAGCTCTAAGGTCCATTGGCTGATCCACATCAGATGCTTTTTGCAACTCCTACATCAAAAGATTTGCTGTTGTCAGGATAAAAATAGATAGTATACAAGCATTTTAAATTCTTGATGCTATGGGATATTCCTTGGATGAAACATTTCATCAAAATGCAATAAACTAAATAGGAAAGATATCTACTTCTACAATGCAAATCATAAACTAAACATTCCCTTGTAATTTCCTTTCCAAAACAATTTTTTACTACTCTGCCAGATAAATCCATTTTCTCTCCTTAAATTTTGAAAAAGGATACTTGATTCATTCATGACTTGGTTTTTACTTGATGTAGAACAATGTAAATCCTGGGAATTACCCCCCCCCATTTTAGTCACAATAAAAAAGAGTAGAAGTTGATCCATGAAGGAAGACCAATATACGTGTCCCAGGTGTTTCAGGATCCCATCTGGGTTGGTCACCAGGACCAGAAGCTTTGTCTTCAGAGCTTTCAGACTCATACTGAAGCTCATCTTTAGAGAATTTCTCTCTAGCAGGTTGATCCCTTGGTAGGAATCCATATGCACGGACATATCGTTGCCTGTGTACAAATGGTTCAAGCAAAATTAACTCAAGAATGATGTTCAGAAACATAGAATTACTTTCACATGGTTGGTGTCTGTTATTAAACATTGCTTCCATGAGATCAATCACTTAATTACATTGTGTTTTCTTTTTTGAGACTGCTCATGGTAAAAATAAGGCAACAGAACACTGACTGAAATTTCCTTAGTGGCATGTGATTGCCAAGGCAAAAAATTAAAGGTGACATTCTGCAAGAAAACACTTTTCTAAAAAAAATATTAATTAAAAAAAAGAATATTTAAGGGCAATTTAAAAGAAGGCTAGAAAATGTAAAGGTCTTCCCAGATCTGAAATCCAATGGTTGGAAATGAATTTGTGACATCCTGTAGACACTGTTTTCTACAGACTTCTGACTCATTTTGAAAAAGCAGTTTAACTGATGGTCTATCAGATCCATGTACTGTTTATTATGGACATTTTAGTGCAGTGCCCAAGATCCATAAAAATACAAGTGACTTAATGGATTGAATCAAATAACTGCAGATTAAGCCATTTGTGTTAGATTAAGATCCAACATCATCCTGTTTTCCAGTACGGCCAGCCACGTACCTCTGAAAAGTCCACAAACAGAATGTGACAACTGAATCAGAGGTTCATTTGCACTCACCGACATTAAGAATACATTTGGAACTCTTTGCTCCCTTTTAATTCATCCAATTGTAAAGTTTGGGGACAAATTAAAATGGCAGCACACAGATGTGAGAGAAGTGACAAAATATTTTGAGGACAGGAGAGAGGTCACCTTATCTTCCTGAAGATCCTGATTGGGAGGACTATCTGTTCTTTTAAAAAAAGCTCTACATGGTTTTCCTCCAATAGCCCAGGGCAATCTTCCTCCCTGAAGTTTCTTTAGAAGATGATCAGTCAACTATGATGTGTGGTTGTCTGATCTTTTCTTGGGAGGGGGAGCTGCAAGAAGCAATTACCTTTGCACGCAAGTATGCAAAAGTTTTGATTTTTGTTTTAAAAGAATAGACACTCTTTTCCCTGTTCTTCATGACTTTTTGAGAAAATTCTTATTCCTTGCAGGGAAAAGAGAGAGGATCATCTTTTTCAAAGGCAGCCTTTTTGCAAAACAGGATAAAGTTCAACCTAAGGTTAATTAAGATGTATACATAGTGATAATGATACAATGCTCTTAGGAAGAGAGACAGTGATAGCTTTAACCTTTTGGTATTTTGCATAAACTCATACAGAAGTCATTCAGATTTCAACTGTTTTATGGTTTATATTGGTTTACATTGTATTATGTCTTATTGATTTGCCTGTTCTGTAATATGCTCAACACACAAAGCAAAATTAGCATACTACTATCACTAACATGCTCTTCCTGTGTAACACACTATCCTTGTTTGACTATTGGGCACCAAAAACAAGATAGAAATCAGGACAAGTATGTATATTTGCTCCTTTTTTCCTGATTGTGCATTTAACTGAAGATCTATAGTGAAAATATAAGGCTTGGCATGCTTCAAAAATATTTTTGAAAAAGTTCTTTGGACATCACGTGCATGAAACACCTCTGTGTTATTCATTGATTCAAGTGGTCCTTTTTCAGGCTTACATAGGAGCTTTAAAAAGTTATGGCTTCTTTAAAGGGTCAATTTATTAAAGGAATGCTTTAACTTTCCTGAAGGCTGAAACACTTGTTACAAATCTTTTCTGAAACATGCATAGCCTGACTGCTTATGTTGCTCTGAATGTGGATACACTTCCCTATCTAACTAATGACCTTAGTAAAGCAAGGCTTAGGGTGAACATGTATTCTCCTGATAGTTTAATGGTCAGGGGAAGAAAAGGCGCCAGTGTGAATCAGATACCTGAACACAGCTCATCTTTCCAGGCTGTTGCAGGCAACTTAACAGAGTTTAAAGTATCAAGTGACCAATGAAACATCAGCTGGAATAAGTGAAATGAAAGTCCAAATGAAAGACAGAGAAAGATTAGTTGAAAGGAGCAAGGTAGAGATAGAAGGTTTAAGTAAGTAAGGTTAAGAAAGGAGAGAAAGGAGAAGAGAGAGTGAAGGGAGAGAAAGAGGAAGGTAGGAGGAAATTGAGAGGGTAAGAAGGGGGGAGGTAGGAGTGAAGAAGAAAGATAGAAGGAAGGGAAGAGATAAGAAAAGAATAAGGATAGAAAGAATCAAATTTAGAAAAGTAAGGAAGAAAGGAAGATAGATGGAATATGTCTGAGAAAGGGCCATAAATTAGACTTAAAAAAAATAGAAGAGATAGTGAGAGGCCACAGAAAGACTAGTCGGAAGGAACCGGTTAGAGATGGAAGGTTTTAGTAAGTAAGGTTAAGGAACAATTGGAGGGAAAAGTAAGAAAGGGGAGATAGGAGAAGAGGAAATGAGAAGGATGAAACGAGAGAAAGGAAAAAAGAAAGAAAGATGGGAATGTCAAAATAACACTGCACTTTAAGGGGAAAAAACACGTACAGATAAAATTATAGTGTTAGAGATTGTATAAATAATAGATTTATAAGTATTATGTAACATGATATTATATAGTTTGATAAAGTTTTTCATTCTCTTATTATTATATAAGAAATAAACTGAGGCCTTGTAAGGTTGCTAAAACGTCACTAAAAATTTAAGTTACATAATGAGACGGGGAACCTCAATATGGGACCCATAGATAGTAGTGAATGAGATAGTAACTTGAAACCTCAGTTAACGAAAGAATGTATGCTATACTAAAGTGCTAAGTCTATGTGTAAATGATAATGTAACATATGTAAGTTTATATGACATTTTTATTCCTTTCCTACTGGTATAAGAGATAACTCTTACTTTGTAAAAAATTAATAAAAATATTTTTTAAAAAAAAGAAAGTCCAAATGAAAGTGAAGGTATTTAACAGGCTCTAGACATAGTTTATACATGTAGTTCTCAACTTGCAACAGTTTGTTTAGTGACCATTCAAAGTTATGTCACTGAAAAAGGTGACTTATGACAATTTTTCACACATACAACCATGGCAGCATCCCCATGATCATATGATCAAAATTCAGACACTGGTCAACTGACTCATATTTATGATGGCTATAGTGTCCTGGGGTCATGTGATCACCTTTCACAACCTTCTGACAAGTAAAGTCAATGAGGAAGGCAGTTTCACTTAACAAACGTGTTACTAACATGGTAACTGTAGTGATTCACTTAGCAACTGTGGCAAGAAAGATCGTAAAATGGGGCAAAATTCACGTATCCACTGTCTCACTTAGCAACCAAATTGTTGGGCTTAATTGAACTCATCAGTCAATAAATACCTGTATTCAGATCTGTTACTTCTCAAGCAAAAACCTTGAGAAATGCCATTCAGGAAACGTGGATATTATCGAAAGATAGACTCTACCTAGTATCAGCAAATGAATTCTTACATCATTTTACTAAAGAGTAAAAGTCTTCCTTTCAGCTCTTATGTAACACACTCAGAAGGACATCGAAAAATGGAAGAAGAAGAAGAAAAGGTTAAGTTGATGGAGGGTTTCAGCAAAAAGGTTCAGAGAAAAGAGAAGTGCATCAAGATTGGATGTTGAACACTGGAATCAGGGACAGTGAAAGAGAGGAACATGGTGAAATGGCATCCTTTTTCTTTCAGTATTGAGTGTAGCAGATGAGTTTACAGGCATATCTCATGACTGTGCTCAGTTCAGCATTCTCTCCCTCCCTGTTGATCCACATCCCTCTCTTTCAGCGTCCCTGACCGATGGACCTGGGATGTTCGACATCCAATCTTGAAGAGATTTCTTCTCTTCTCTCTGAACCCGTTTGCTGAAACCTTTCTCCATCTTAATCTCTTTTCTAATCTTTTTCTCCCACTTTTGATTTTTTGCTAAGTGGGTTATATAACAGCTAAAAGGAAGACTTTTGGTCTGTGGTAAAATGATAATGTAAGAAATCTTTGGACTGACATTGGGGATATCAAAGTCTTCAACAGAAACAGCAAAACTCTTCAAAGATTCCGAAAAAGAGCCAGAAAAATAATGTCTAAGGTCCATAAAGGCTCAGAAGCTGAACCATTTTTAAATATATCTCATTATAAAGTAAAAGATGGTTTTATGTAAATGGAAATAAAGCAGAAACCCACAAATAAATTCAACTGCCACATTTTTGGAGAGGACTAGGAAAGAATGGAAGGGTCTTAGCATTACTACCAGCTCATCAATAGCCTGCAAAACTAAAAGAGATTTAATGTATTTACTCGGTTACACAAACAGGTCCAGGTAACAGTTACAGGGAAGTAACTGTTTAGACCTTTAATATATCTGCATTAATTTCTCATTTATAGAGTAGATTTTACTTGGCCATTCTTCTTTTTTCATACAAAACCAATCAATGATTCCATAACTGAATCATTGAAGGGGCTTCATTTTTAAGTACTTTACAGAGATTTTAAACAAGTGTACCACTTCACAATTAAGGAACTTTCCTACTTGCAGCTGACCACTGGACAAACATTGTCATGGTAGTCTTCAACTGTTTTCTTTATGTGGTGTTTATCCCATGAGTGAGGTATGCTTGAATTGCCCTTATATATTCCATGTTAAAGTAATGTTTTTCTCCCTTTAAGCCAACAGCAACAGATGACAATTTCAAGGTGTCTAAAATCTGGGACCCTTTGACACTTCTGCTGGTGGCACAGTCAGATGACTTGCAGAAGATGAAATCAACCTTTGGGTGGTTGGCTGCTTTGGGTTTACCTCCTTTCCTCTCTCCTTACCATCATCTTCTTTCTATCTGGAAGAACTACCACCAAAGGAGCAGTGGTGGCACAGTGGTTAGAATGCAGTACTGCAGGCTAGTTCTGCTGACTACCAGGGGTTCGGTCCTAACCGACTCTAGGTTGATTTGGCCTTCCATCCTTCCGAGGTTGGTAAAATGAGGAACCAGATTGTTGGGGACAATATGCTAACTCTGTAAACAGCTTAGAGAGGGTTGCAAAATGCTATTGCTATCTGAAAAACACCTGGGCTAAAACAGTGATCAGCAAGAATTTTGAAAAACCACTAAGCTCATATTTTCCTGAGAAAATGGCAGAGCAGGAAAGCTCTAGTCTAGCCATCTGTCAAAATTGCAAACCTGCTGAATTTAGTAGTTTTATGACATTGGCAAAAGCATCTATTCCTTTTTACTTTTTCACACCTGTTGAGCATAGCACTGTCAAAACTCACTATCTTCCCAAGCTTTATCTCTATATTACTGTTGTGATTGTTGGATGGTTTCCTACCATCTGGTGGCATTCAGAAAAGGAGAAAAGTTATACACTCTTGCTACTGGAAGAGCAACAAAGCAAGAGAGTTTTAACCAATCACTTTTCTTAAACCACTTACCGTAAATCAGGACAGTGTTGTTCAGTGATAAACCAAAATAGAGGTAGGTGAAGGATTTGGAAATGGGAAGAATAAATGCTATACCAATATCCTTTTCTGCAGACTCAAGGACGAAAAGCATCCCTGTGCTTTTATAATCCTATATCATGTGGGAAGTTATTGTGTATTGGAGGATGGACAAGAATGACACAAGATGGATGAACAGCAGTTGTTTTTATTCTACATCTGACTCCAGAGTGGAGTCACCGGCCCACGTTGGTCCCTTCTAAAGAACCCCTCTGGCCTCACCTGGCCAATCATAGTCCTGGTTGTGGAAAGGTGTGACTTCTCCCGCACCTGAGTTCAAATGGACCAATCCGGAGGCTGGCTTTTCCCGTGGTCGGGTGGGCATGGCCACACATGGTCTGCCGGCGTTCTTGTGCTTCTCACATTCTAACATAACAATTATCATTTGGGATCACGATTTATTTTCAGCTCAGCTTCAGGTGTCACTAAATTGAGAAAAAGAAATGTTTTTTTTGCAGTGGTGAAACTTTGTGGAGGTTGTGGGAAGTGCAACAGAAGGAACGTTTGTCCTTACCCTTCTTTCAGCTCTGGAATTTCAGTCACCCACATAGGTGATTAAGATTCATTTTGGTTTGATCTAGCAAGGATGAGATTGATGAGGGGACAAACAGGCTTCCAAAGTTGCCAGTTATCTGCTTTGCTTTATTTTGTTTTGTTTTCCCTTTGTGTGGTGTAACAGATGAGGAGAGCTTTGCTAACCCAAATCAGGGGAATTGGTGGCAGTGAGCAAATGCCCTTAAAATGCATTCCAGTTTATACTCAGAATTTATTACCAGATGCCCATCCTCAGCCCAATATACACATTTCAGCTGCTGCCATAGCTTACACCATGATTAGAACCATGGGGAAAAAGGACTGCTGGCAAATCTGATGACATGATGTCATTTTCTTAGTTCTCAGTGAGATTTTTGATATAGGAAAAATGATTGCTTAGTAACAAGGCAGATTTTTATAAAGCACTCAGATATATCTGCAAACAGCCAAATGCCTACGATATGATCAGAAATGGTTGTCCAGATGCTACCACTTTCTGCTAGCCCACTGGAAGATGATCATACTTCGACTCATTGTATTATCAGCATTTTAATAGCGGTGGGAATGAATATAATCAATAGGTCCATTCCAAACTACCGTACTTTGAAGGAATTGGATAGATTTTGCTTTGTTCTTTTCACTGCAAACCTCCAAGAGACTTTAATAGTTGATGGGGAAACGGGCTGGATATGGTGAAATTGTATAAAAGGCACAAGGAAGCTGAAAGAAATGCAGAGGAGAATAGCTTCAGCAAATCTCTGAGCTAGAAGAAATCAAATCATCTAATCTGTCATCAAAAATAAGTACCACAAGCAAATAAATCCCAAATAAAACTTGAATAGGGTTACAATATTAATTGTTCTACTGCTTTCTGTAAAGAAGACATACATCATTACTAAACCACACTTGTCTAGATAAATAAACAATATATTAGCTTGCTGGGATATATGAATCCAATAAGTGTGCTTTGAAAGAAGGAATGAAAATGAGAATCTGTGCCAGGCAGGCTGCTGTATGAAACAGTGAGAGTAGGCGGAAATGGTAACTTAATTAAATAAATATCCTTTCCAAGTACATTAGGAAAAACAAAGTGATGGATAGAACATTTTTAAAATTTATCAGTGGATGAAAAATATTCAAGAATGCTTTCATTTTACAAAATACATCAAAGCAATGGAATGTGTGTGTATTTTTGAGGGCGTTTTTCAATAGTGGCGCTTAAACACTTTCTTTGTGACACATTTTTATATAAATTACCAATGGCTTCAGGTGTTTTCAGGCAACACACTTCACTATTCGATGGACATTACAAGGTTGTACAGCACAGCCCTCTCTCTTTTTTTAAAAAAAATATTTTTTAAATTATTTTTTCATTTAACACCTTTACATACATCCATAACAAGGCGGATTAATACAGTCAGGGGGGATAAATTCAATCAAAAACTTTTTTTTACAAAACGTATCATATACTATTTAATGCCTTTTACACTGTACTTCCCATATTTCATAACTCTCTACTTCCTTTTTATTAGATGTTTTCTTTCTCTTTCTCCTCATTCTTTCCTCTTCACCTTGTCCTTCTATTCTGAATCTTTTCTTGCTCTTCTTCTTCTTCCTCCCTTCCTCTTCTCTCTTCTCATCTTCCTTTATTCTTATTTAACCACCAGTCAATTCTTTTTTTCCCTTCTCATATCCTCTCTATCTTGGATCCATTCCTGTTTTACTTCCCTGTATATCATTTTTCTTTCAATTAGTTTACAATTTATTATCTTTTTTCATTTTCATTTTAATTACATTTTGTGGGGAAATCTTATTTTTGCTTGTTTGATTTGCTTTTATTATTTTTCATCCTTACCCTTTAAGTATTAAATATCTCCTTCCAGTATGTACATTTTAGGTTAACCCAAAATTCAAATATCAAGCATCAACTTTTAAACAATTCAAATTTAGTGCTTTTCATCCTACACTCTCTTCATTGATTACCTCTTTACTCTATGCATATACATTATGTATAATAATATAACAATAATAATTTTTCCATAGAAGTATGAGACCAATAATTTAAACTCTTGTGACCTTACATCAACAAAACGTTAGATACATACAGAAATGAAAATATTTCAACTTTAAATTTACACTAAAATATAAGGGGTATTTTAACATATAAAGAATATTCAATTTCTTTCATTATCTCTTACAATCCTTTACATCTCCTTACATTCTTATCTTCTGCTTTCTCGTCCATTTTTTCTTTCTTCTTGCTTACTTTCATTCTCTTCCGTTTTTCTTCTCAGTCTTTTCTCCTTCTTTATCTCGAGCTCCATCTTTATCTCATTCTTCTTATTCTCTTTTTCTTACCTTCTAACTTTCTTCTGTTATCTCTCTTCACCTTCCTTTTTCCAACTTTACTTTTCTTTCTCTCTGGCTTTCCCATAATGCTGTTCTTAACCCTTTCCCTAACCTTTGTCCCTAATAAATTCCTTTTAAAAATATTATTTTAAAACCAGAATTTAACTAACACTTACCTTAACCTTGTCCCTAATCCTAACCTTAATCCTAACCCTAATACTAATCCTAACCTTGACTCTACCTCAATCCTAACCTTAACCCTCACCCTAAACTTAATTCTAACCCTAACCCTAACCTTAACTCTAATTTTAATGATACTCATCCAGTCAGCTCTCTTTACCTCTATTTATTCATTCATTCATTCATTCATTCATTTACTTATTTACTTATTTACTTATTTACTTATTTACCTATCTATTTACCTATCTATTTATCTATCTATCTATCTATCTATCTATCTATCTATCTATCTATCTATCTATCTATCTATCTATCTATC
>JANHFO010004937.1:0-12756 GCA_032468095.1 Pareas carinatus
GGGAGGGAGGGAGGGAGGAAGGAAGGAAGGAAGGAGGGAAAGGAAGAAAGGAGGAAGGAAGGAAGGAAGGAAGGAGGAAGGAAGGAGGAAAGAAGGAAGGAAGGAAGGAGGGAAAGAAGGAGGAAAGGATGGAGGAAAGGAGGAAAGTAGGAAGGAAGGAAGGAGAGGAAGGAGGAAAGAAAGAAGGAAGGAAGGTCGGCTTGGATCGTTCAGGATGGAGGCAAAGCAAAAGCGAGATGCCAGCCCCGGTTCCTTCTCCTGTTACGGAAGGAAAAGTTCGCCCTCAGACCGCGCGCGCGCTTCCACTTCGCTCTCCCGACCACCTGCGCCTCCACACACACACACACACACACAGCGAGGAACGCTGCCTCCGCCGCTCCTCACGCGCTTTCCTAACGAAAGAAGAAGCGGCTACTCACGCGGAGGGGCGGGAGGGGAAAGGAGGTCGAGCGGGGACCCGGCGGCCGAGGCAGCCCCTACGCGGCGAGGGAGAGCGAGAAAGCGCGGAAAACCACTCGCGCGGCTTCCGCCCCCCGGCCTCCCAGCGCACAAAGCCATTACATCATCAGCGCGCGCCGCGCTCTTAACCTTTCAACCCTCGATGCTCTCGCTCGCTTCCCCCCCTCCCTCCCACAACACGCGCTCCTTTTCCAGGCCGCGGAGACCCGGGCAGAGCTTGGCCAATCGGGCTCGAGCCGACCCTCGGGCAGCCCTTTTCCACCAATGGAAGGCCACGGTCGGCGATGACGCGCGCGGGCTGACGGAGCGCGGGCGTGTCGGTCGGCAGCTTCCGGCAGGCGGTTTCCGGGGTTGCCCGTCTCGGTTGCTTCAAGTTCTCCGCCGGGGGCCAGAGGAGACCCGCGCAGGGAGAGGAGGTTGTGGCGGGGCCGAGGGAAGGCCGCTCCCCGCGCACCGGCCTGCTTTTCCTCGGTCTGGCTCGGGGGCCCGAAGAGGATGAGCTGGCTCTTCCACTACTCCAAAGCGGGCAGCGGCGGCGGGGCCGCCACCGGAGCCGACCACGGCGCCGGCTCCAAGGCCGCGAGGAGCCACAGGTAGGTGTCCGGAGACTCGGGGGAGAGAGAGGGGGAGAGAGAGAGAGTGAGAGACTCAAAGGAGAGACAGGGGGAAGGAGTGAGAGGAGAGAGAGGGGGAGAGAGAGAGAGAGGAGAGAGAGGGGGAGAGAGAGAGAGAGTGAGAGTAGAGAGAGAGAGGGGAGAGAGAGAGAGTGAGAAGTGGGAGAGAGAGAAAGAGTGAGAGGAGAGAGCGGGGGGGAGAGAGAGAGCAGAGAGGGGGAAGAGAGAGTGAGAGGAGAGAGAGAGTGCCTGGATTTGAGGAGAGATTGCATTTCCGCCCCAGCCTATTCAAACAGCCCCAAACTGGGCCACAGCAACGCCTGGCCGGGTCAGCTAGTTTTCTTAGTAAAATTTCAGAAATAGATTGCCCTTGTCTTCTTCCTAGGGTTGAAAAATAGATACTAGTTCAAGGTCACCCCACTGACTTTGTGACTAAGGCATAAATATAGCTCATAGTCCCTTGGTTACCAGCCTGATACCTTAACCTCTACATCAAACAAAACCTCAAGCTAGATTAGACAAATTGCATTTTCAAAATTATGAATTTTAAAATGCACATACCTTACCATCAATTTGCTTGCATTATCTTCTAGCATGAATCATCCAGCGAAAGTTCAGTCCTATCCTTGTCATCTTTTTCATCTTCTCATCTTTCATCTTTCCTACTACCTTTTCCTGTTGACATATTACGATTTATCAATTGTTGTTTGTATTGTAAGATTTATGATCTATGTTGTTTGTATGTACACTGAGAGCTTATGTACTGGAGATGAATTTCTTGTGTGTCCAATTATACTTGACCAATAAAGAATTCTGTTCTGTTCTGTTCTGTTCTGTTCTGTTCCGTTAAGTTCCGTTCCATTCCGTTCCATTCCGTTCCATTCCGTTCCATTCCGTTCCATTCCGTTCTTTCTTCAGCAGTGCTCTTGACCCTTTTCAGCTCCTTAATTTCTCCATAAACTAAGGGACTGCCAGGAGTGATGGGTCAGTAGAGGTTGCTCAGGCACAATCTGAGCAAAACCTTAGCCATTCTTTATTCTAGCCAGCAATAGGGCCTCAGCAGGACCATGCAGCAGAAGATCAGGTATAACTCCCAGTTTCCTTTGGAACCTCATCAGATCCATCAGTCACCAGGGGTGCAATAAAGCTATTTTGTCATTATCCATTAAAAAAAATCAATATAATTCTGTCTAATCAAGGTACTGTGAGGTCTAATATTGCAGTTGGCATTACTGGTGTGGTAAGAGGAGTTTTCAGATTGCACGGAAAAAATAATAATCTAATTCCTTTAAAAAGAAAGAGCGTGCATTGCATCTATAGAGATACGTACACATATTAGCTTTTAAATAATTAATTGAAAATTGAATGCATACTTCCAATTAAAGTTGATTAGAATAATTTCATTATGTGTAATACATTTCTGCATAGCCTCTTTTCTCTCTTAAAGTACACACAGAGATATGAATGCTCATATACAATACATATAGTTATGACCCATGGTTAACACACAGAGTTTACCGCAAAATCTGGGTAGGTGTACAAGAAATACAATAAGCATGCGTTTAAATAGAAATGAGCAGGAAAAAAAGAAATGCTCTACCAGTTGATCAGAACTGTCTGTCAGAAATGAAAATGTTACATTAGTTCCTTTAGAAATCTTCTGAATTGTAAAAAATAAAGTTTTGGAATTGCAGCAGCCTCTGATTCATATTTGCCTCTTCTGATCTATTTCTGTTTAAACTGGGTTGCACTAATAGCCTCCTCAAATTCAACAAACTGAGTCATAGTGCTTGATGCATATTTTATTTGAAAAAGGTGGAAGTGCACTCTATGAAACATGACATGGGCTCTATGAATTAATTGTCACTTCAGCAATTTTGCTGTCAGGTGAATCTATAGGAAGGTCTAATTCCATCTTTGAGATCTGGTTTGGAACTTGTCAAAATCTTCAGTCAGCAGTTCAGGTCAAGGTGTATGAGACTTATTAGCATCAGAATTGACTTCTCTTATTCTGTTGATTCTCAATCAATACTCAGTGAAGCTTTACTCCATAAGCAATATATGTTCTAATATATGATATGGCTTTTGTTTTTATTATCTTGCATTTATTCAACAAAGTTTGGATGTTTCATAGGTGATGATTTTGCCTTCTAAACCTTAAATTTAAAAGCAGGCCAGGCTTAATTGCATCAATGTATTTAATGAATATTTTTATTCTATTTTCTGCATCTGGATAATTTCCTTTATTCAATCATTCTTCTGTATTCAATAGTTACTAATCTTCATTTCGCAGTATTTTTCAGTCTTAGCCATGACACCACTTATCTAGAATCTCAACTGTTGAACATTAGAATATCTCTTACCTTCTAATTTAGTTCATGAGTTGAAGTAAGTCCCAACATGCCATAGCATCCAGCTACTTTGAATGATGTCAAAACAAACTAAACAGGTTTGAGACTGGTTTGTTCTCTGATAGAAGACCAACAGGATACAGAGGGCTTTACAAAAAAAAGACCTACTGAAAGAAGGCAACAAGGAACCAATTCTGTACTGAAACAAAGAAAATACAGATATGTTCATGTAGACAGTTTGAGTCAAGGAATTCTTAATTTTATCTTTAACTGAAGCTATGTTCAATAAACCTTAGTCGTATGAAGATCAACAGAGAATTATGATGCTAACAATAAATGTGACTGACATCAGATTTTGTAATTTTAACTTGAAAATCCATGAAGCTCTTGAAAATCACACATCATGAGGTTTGACTTTGTTTCATGCATTTTATGAACCCAGGAAATTATGGCTTATTTAAAAAATGGTTAAGGAAAACATTGTTAACATTATACTAAAATAGAGCTACGTGAGTTGAAGACTACTTGCTATCCCTTCTTTCATTAGTATGGTCTCTTTATATTAATCTTGGATTCATTTTTTTTTCATTCGGCTACTGAACTTCCATTACTAGAACATGCAGCTCATTTGCCTTTTCAGATATCAGAGTAGTATCATCAGCATAGAGCAGGTTCCAATATTTGAGCAGCTGTCACAAAGAAGAGTGGATCAACCTATTTTCCAAAGCAGCAGAAGACAAGACAAGAAAAATAGATGGAAATTAATCAAGGAGACAAGCAATCTAGAACTAAGGAGAAAATTCCTAACAATGAGAACAGTTAATCAGTGGAACAACTTGTCTTCAGAATCTGTGGATGCCCCATCACTAGAGGCCTTTAAGAAGAGACTGGACAGCTACTTGTTTGGAATACTATATACCTTCCCTCAATATGTATGTATGTATGTATGTATGTATGTATGTATGTATGTATGTATGTATGTATGTATGTATGTATGAATATAGCATTTTACCCCCTGAGGGGCTGCCAATGTCCTCCCCTTTCTCTGAGTCCACTCTGGCACTGCTCATGGCCAGGTCCTGATCCGGTCTGGTCTTGGTCCCCCTTAGTCATGGTCTGGTCCTGGTTTGATCTGGTCCTGGTCTGCCTCTGGTCACGGTCTGGTCCTGGGCTGGGCTGGTCCCACTCCACCTCAGGTCATGGTTTGGTCTGGACTGCTCCCACTCTGCCTCTGGTCACAGTCTGGTCCTTCCGGGCCCCGCTCCACCTCTGGTCACGATCTGGTCCTGGTCAGGTCTGGTCCTATTCTGCCTCAGTACACTCTCTCAGTATGTCCCCAGCTGTGCTGTTTCACTCAGCTCCTTGGAGACTCATGCGAAACTCCTTCTCTCCTCCCATCTCTCAGCTGGTCTTCTGGCACTATCTATGTATATAAACTCAAAATACCACTCACTGACTGATTGACTCATCACGATAGCTCGAAAACTATAACATCTACAAACATGAAATTTGATACATAGGTTTGTCTTGGCATCTAGGCACTCACTAAGAAAGGATTTTTCAAAATATTAATAATTAAGTGAGTTATTTTAAATTTTTAATTCCAAATGGGTTCTGATTGGACAAAATATCCAACATTGTTTGTTACCTTTCTCCTGATTGTAGAGCTTTCGCAGCCTGTGTTTGATTTTGTATTTTCTTACCCAACATTCAATTTTCTTGGTTATTCCTGTAGCAGAGCACAGGTACCGGCAGCGAGTGTGTGTGTGTGTGTGTGTGTGTGTGTGTGTGTGTGTATCCCTGATTCCCTTCCTAGTGGACTTTGAGCCTGTTGGTTTTGCCATGTTCCATCTTGACTGTAATTAGGACTGTCCTAATTTGCAAGTTTCTTTACAAATTACTTATGAGGACACTGAAATATTCTGGAATTCTAAACACATTCTACACCTTGATATAGCTGACTAAATCATGTGCCACTCTAAGAGAAATGAAGCACATGTGACTTTTCTTTGGTATGCTTGCTGGCTTTTCAAATTATTCAGTATGGATCAGCAATGTCTCTTGGTTCTCTGCCTTTTTAAAAAACATCTGGAATACGTGGCAATTTTTTTCAATTTTAACCTATAATCTGCATTGGATAATCCTAAACATTATTTTCCTAGTCTGTGAAACTAAGAATATTGTGCGATAGTTTGAACATTTTGTTATTTTTTTTTCTTTTGTAGTGGTGTGACTTTTTCCAATCTGTTGTTCACTGAGTCATTCTTGAGATTTGCAGCAGTATAGTTATACAGTTAATTATAAATATAAAATTTAATTGGAGTATATTTGTTCACCAAATCACATTAATAATATGCTTTTTAAAAACACAAGTTTGAAGATGCAAACTCTTCAATTGTACTTGCTTTGCCTAATCAAACAGAGGTTTTTCCTTTTTAAAAAAAATAATAATATAAAATTATTTATATTAGAGTCTGGCTGAAAAAGAAAAGGAACAAATCTGTTTAGCTGCAGTTAGTGGATCCCATTAAATTAATTTAGCCTAAGGACCTGAAGCTTAATAGATAAAATGCTCACACATTGTGTAGTATGAGTGCTTTATCTGTGTTTTGGTTTGTGTTGTAGTAAATCATCCTGAACAGTATAGATTTTACAATTTAACCAAATTACCTCTTACCACAGAACACTTAATGGCTACGAATAGGTCAGCTATAATGTTGCATTCAGCCTCCAATCTAATCATAGACAGTGCTCTTCTTAATCATGGAAAATACAGTCCTAAAAACAGTGGTTTCATGTAGATGCATAATACATCTCAGTTGTAGCCTAAAATATTAGAGGTTGTACAGAAAAAAAGAAAACAGCAGTTCTTTATCCTTCAATTATCACTTCTAAATTATGTAGGCCTTATCTATACTGCATTTATTCATAAGCATTCGAGATTTATTTATTCTTTTTGGCGGAAGTGGCTGAGTTCTGTGACAAATCTGCCACACAGAAAATGGTTGTAATTGGCTCACATAATGACCCTACTATAACATACCTTTCTATCTTTCAACACGTGTTGTTTAGCATCCTGTTCCATGATAAATATTCAGTACTGAAGATCTAAGAATATATACTTTCTGTTTTGTTTTATTTACGCAAAATTGCCTTTCTTATAAGTTTCATAAGTTCCCATGATTTGTCATAAAAAGAATTCCTTATTTCAGTGTCGGAACATACACATTTATGCCATAGCAGTGGTGCATTACTTTCAGAATTAGCTATACTATCTGGTTTATACTAATGCCAATATCTGTGTTTTCAGACCAGTGTATTTCCTAACTCTATGTAGAGAATTGAGAAATTATGCTAGGAACTTTCTGCATGTAAATCAGAAGCCCTACTCCTGAACTACATCCCCTTTCCTTATCTTGAAAACACCTATAAGAACTTATTTACTTATTTACTTACTTATATCACACCTCAAGATAGTTGAACATATCCAACACACCTTGTGAAATAAGTTGGGCTTTGTGAGAGTGGCTGGCCCAAACTCACTCAACCAATTTTCATGCCTAAAGTGGGCCTAGAACTTACTGTCTCCTGATTTCTAACTGGGTGCCTTAACCACTAGACCAAACTGGTTCACCCAGTCTGTGAAAATTAACACTGGAGTTTTTAGAAACTGTCTTTGCAACAGAAATGCAGAAGAATGTATATATCTCACCAAAGTTTGAAATTTACTTTATTTTTATTTTATCCTATCATGTAGCATTATATATATATTGTATTATCTGAATTTTCTTTTGCACCAATGCTCTTGGGACTGCCCATTTTTTATAAGGTTGAAGATTTTGAGTCTGGAAATACTACTACAGTATTACTAGTGCTAATAGCTACTAACAACTTCTGATCGTGTTTGAAAATTATTTACTGTTTCTGGAATTTGTTGGCAAAATAGATAAAGCTGTCCATTTATTATGCTTCCAACTATGACAAAAATCCTCAAAAATATCAAGAAACTATTCATGTCCTAAAAAAATATATGATATCTGTCATGAACTGAATAGGAGAGAAACATACAGAAGCTCAAGGAATCGCTGATTGTTTCTAGAACCCTTCTGGAGAAAAGGTAGAACAAAAATGTAATAATAGATGCTTGCAAGAGGAACTCTGTCCAATAAAGCAAAGCAGCTGATGGGGCAGATAAATTCTTCCTCAGTGCTTTACAGAGGTGCAACTACTTGCCTCTATGATTCATGTGTAGCACCTGATCAAAGTGTATCAACCATAAATTGCACAGACAAAGGGTCAATGGCAAAGATTTTGTACTATGAAGATCCAGATTCATGAATTCATCGAGGGGATCCAGATTCAAGGTCTCTCTTGATCCCCTTAAACAAGTGTTGTTGTTATTTCCCAAACTTCCTTTAACTGTAATGCCACTTGGAATATCCTGCTTCCTAGATAACAAATGAAGCTTGGGTATCAAATATGAAAACATGTACACCATGTTGCCTTAATACAGTGATGGCTAACCTTTTAGGCACCAAGTGCCTGGATAACTTCTAGCTAATGAGTCGCAACTCATGACATCATCACTGGGTGCCGCTGCTCTCTTCTGAGCATGTGCATGACCATGTGATGTCATCACCCAGTGCCGCTGTTTTCTTTCTGAGCATGCTCAGCTCTAGGATGATGCTGGGGCGACTTGGCTCACATGCCAACAGAGAGGGCTTGTCATAGGTTTGCCATCACTGCCATAATACAATGTATGCTTTAAAACAAAGAAAGTAAGCGGGTTCTACTCAGGAAGGAACAAATATAAAACTTTCTTAACAGTTATTATAAACTATGACGTCCTCTACTTTTTAATAAATTGCATTTCTGCCAGTCTATTCCATCACTTGAGTCTTGAACCCTGGCTGTCAGCTTTTGTTGTAAATCCACTTTTGATACTATCATTCTATCATCAAATAAAAGTTGTTTTACACTGTCACTTCTTTAATGACAATTTTGCACATAGTCTAGCCATAGAAGCAGATTTAATAATTGACATTGTTGGTATTGGCTACTATTTTATGACTTCATTCTTCAAAAGCCTTCTTCAATATTTTCATTGTTATAATGTCATGCATCATCTTGAACACATACTTTTTAAGATCAAAACCTTATTTAATTTTTTGCTGTTAATTTCAGATTCTTTACATTCTTAAGCTTATGATTAAAATTTACTTCTGTTCAGGATTGAAGGCAAACTCACTTGGCATTTTCAACCTTGTCATTCCTAAGTCTCTAATAGCTTAGAAGTAATTAATGAGTGATGTCTGAATGTGATTAATAATTCAGATTAGCAAATTTAGTGTCTTTTAAATGGTGCCAACCATGGCTGCAAGCAGGATGGCTAATCTTGTTGCTTCCAAGAACTCAAACCTATCAGAGACCATTGTATGACAAGGAGAGGTTCCAAAAACCCAATTTACTCACCAGATTCATCGTTCTTCACAATGATCATCAGCTCCACTTTTAGTGAGTTATCGTCAGTTTGCCATTCGTCCCTAAGAAGCCTCCCCTATCATTCTCTTCAAACGTTCATTGTCACCTTCAACTTAGGTTGAATGTTTGCAATTGTCCTTATGCCTGACTTTAATTTGCATGAAAAAACCCATTCCCTTGGCATGATGAATGACTAATGTTTAAAATTTTGATTTAAAGATGTTGTCAGATATATTTGTTTATATCTCCTGATTTGAGAGTTTAATTTCTGACAAGGTGCAGTATTGTTGGACTCTACTTAGGGCATCAGCTGGTGTTAATCTGGATCTGGTGGGTATAGTATCATATGGAGAGTAGGGCAACTGATATGGTATCACATGAGGAGTACACTTTGAGTACACTTCCCTCTCAGACCTTCTGCTGAAGGTGCAGATGTCAGGGAAAGTAGGCTCCTACATCCTGTTTTCTGTTCAGGTTGAACATTCAAAGCATTCAGTGGAATGTTTGACTATAGTGCTATGTTTATAGTAGGAACTAATGACAATCCTACATGGATACCCTCTGGACACCTACAAGGCTGAAAGGACAATATCTGGAATTCCTCCCCCTTTTATTGATAAATTTGTTATAAAGTCATGAAGCAATGCAACTGAAGTAGTGTGAATTGTCATGATCTAGTTTTTCTGTTTCTTTAGCAACTCTGTCTGACATCATCAGAAGCAGATTGAGCTACTTTGTATTTCACCTCTTGGCAACTCATAGGCAAGTGAACAAGGACTCACTAGCCTTTTGTATTTGAATCTAGCAAGGTGGTTTCTGTTTGGGCCATGTCATGGGAGTCCAAGAAAGCTCATTCCTGATTGATTTCTCTTCCTAGAAAATATCTAATTGTCATGCAAATTTACCTTCTAAATATGATCATTTTTAAGTTTAGATCATGCCCTTAAGCTGTACTTTTTATAATGTGCTATCTTTGTAGGTTTCCTCCACTACAGTTATAAGTAGAGGAATGGATATATTAATATATATCTTCACAGGAACTTTATCCTCATTTCATCTTTTGCACATTCCATATTCATTTAAAAGTCCCTTGAGAAGTATATTGGATGCTGCATGATAAATTTTCTTATTTCATATGATGGGTCATATGAAATAAATCAAAATGAAATCCTTCAAATAGAAATTTATCAAATAACTTTCTTTCATGAACTCTTAGAGATTCTGTTTGTTTTTTTGTAAGGATTTTTTTAAAAAAATGAATATAACTGAAAGGCTGATGGAGTAAAGGACTTCAGTTCAAAGTAGTTGAGGCTATTACATTATAATGAAGACACGAGAATTTTTTTTGATATTTTTCTTTCATTTTATTGTAGTTATTAGCAACTTAATTAACATTGAAATTCAGAATGAAAGGGTACATAGAAAATCGTACGAGACACGCTTATAAATGAGGAGCCCCTTAAGAAAATTAAGGGAAAAAATGAATATCTGCCAACAATGAACTATAATCAGGCAATGGAGAAATAGACATATTCTGATTTGCAGGCACAAAGAAATGTGACAGGAAAGATCTAGAAGTTAATTATAGAAAAATTTTCCTTGTGGAGGCCCTGTGGGATTCTGTTTTGTTTCTCTACATGCTCCACGTGTTATATCTGGGACTTACCAGACATCCTGGAGCCAAAGGCAACAAGTCCCCCAATCTCTGTGGGTTGTCCTAAAAGAGTAGAAATAGCCTGTTAATTCCTGATTGGTTAAAGTGCGCTTAGGCGCGCCAAGTATAAAAGACAGCAGCAGGGGTTTCCCTGCTCCTGGAGTTCTCACTATTGTTAGAGTTGAATAAAAGCCTGTTTTTGAGCACATATGTCTCCAGTCTCCTCTGTCCCACAATACTTCACCATGGACACCTGCAGATGTTAAATCAGACTTTTGTTGGATTACTATCACCAATATGAAAGTGGGCCCAGACATGTTTGAAGTAATTGTACCAAGCCTGTATGAGTGACCGGCCAGAAGACGAGGAAGACAGGATTCACCAAGTCTCCAGGCAAACCAAACAGTATGGTTCCATCCCAGGCGCCTGATGGACCAAGATAGGTTCCTGATGGAGCTTGGGCCCTTCCCGGAAGCCTTGTCCCACAGCCCGGTCGAAGATCTCATGGCCTCCTGGTATAAGGAGGCTGGTGGGGCCCTGGACCGGGTTGTGCCTTTGCGGCCTCTTACCTGGCGTTGAGCCATTCATGGCCCTTGGTATACTGAGGAGCTGAGGGCGATGAAACGCCAGAGAAGAGGCCTAGAGAGCATTTGGAGGACAAGCCGTTCCCAATCTGATCGCGCCAAAGTTGGGGCATATACCAGGTCCTACCTGGACGCGATCAGGGTGGCTAAGAACAGCTATTTTGCCGCCCTTATTGCTTCTGCAGATAGCCGTCCCGCTGCTCTGTTTCAGGTGACCCGTTGTCTCCTGCAAGTGGAGAGTCGGGATGACCTGCTCGGGGGTCAGGTGGAGGATTTCAGCTGCTCTCTGCAGGAGAAGATCAATAGGATTCGGGGTGGCTTGGACTCTGACTGGACTAGTACAAACAGGATGGCGGGGGCAAGTCTTGAGAGTGTTAGTTGGGTTGAATTTGATGCTGTGACTCCCGATGACCTGGACAAGATCCTGAGACGGTTGAACCCGACCACATGTTCATTGGACCCGTGTCCTTTCTGGTTGGTGCTGGCCTCCCAGGAAGTGACACGAGGCTGGCTCCAGGTTATTGTGGGGGCTTCATTGAGTAAGGAGTTCCTGCCACCCTCCCTAAAGGAAGCAGTGATCAGACCCCTTCTCAGGAAGCCCTCTATGGACACGGCTGATTTAGGTAATTATTGTCTGGTCTCCAATCTTCCCTTTTTGGCAAAGGTTGTAGAGAGTGTAGTTGCATATCAGCACCTGGAGGAAACGGTCTATCTAGATCTGCGCCAGTCTGGTTTCCGGCATTATCACTTGGCTCCGGTTGCCCTGAAACTACAACGCGAAGGGGCCTCTGGCATCATTCATCAGCCAGAGAATTTAAGGGTGCTGGGTAATTTTCACACTGAGAGGCAGAGAGGCTCACCTGTTCAGTTCAGATGACTGCCAGGAGTATGTAATTTTAGGTTCTAGTATCTGAAATTCCTTCCTTTGCTCTCTTTTTGGTATTGGGTTTTCTTTTTGTGTCCTGTCTATTGGACATAAATGTATTTTTCAGTTGCTGTGAATAGCATCTGAAATATTAGATACTATAAAAATAAATAAATATTTGGAATGAACGTAAAGTTTGAAAATATGTGACTTCTACGCCATGTCAGAGTGATTCCACATACATATAGTAAATGGGGAAGTTCATGGCAAAGCTACAGAAGTGGTTTGTCACTGCTTTCTTTCAGGGTTTTCCCATCCCCACAACTCCTAAGTGAAGCCTTGTAATTCCTGAGCTCTTTTATGCATGTAATAAGTCCATCCGCCTTAGTTTTCTCAATTAATCATTACTACTTGCTATGATTTAAATGCCGTATTATCAAGGTAATATATTTAGAGATAGTTATTAAAATGTAATGTATAATACAGACCATTACAATAATTCCGGGGTTTTTTTTGACAATCATAAAAGCTAAATTTAAGGCTTCCGGTTGGCTCCGCATCGGCGAAAAGACGGGCTTTTTAAGCTCGCCGGCTTCGGGATCGCGTCAGGCCGCCTGACAGCTTAAAAACAGCTGTAAGGCGGCGAAAAAGCCTCCCCCTCGGGTGAAGAGGGGGGGGGTGAGGCCGGATCGAGGGTTTGAGATCCTCCTGAAGTCCCTGTTTTTAAACAGGGACTGGAAAGGTGGAA